>JAHWFP010234194.1:0-12524 GCA_023313725.1 Lithobius niger | reverse complement strand
ATTCACAAGGCCCTCATAATTGATGATTTAATGTCAGCCGTGGCTACATCTAGCTGCGATATTGCCGAACTGTTTACTAGACACGGCCACCACAATAAATTTTCAATTTTCTACTTGACGCAGAATTTATTCTGTCAAGGTAAAAATCAAAGGGACATTGCTTTAAACGCTCTATACGTAGTGCTGCTGAGAAATTTGAGAGATAAACGGCAAATAATGACTTTTGCGGCCCAGGCCTATCCGTCCAAAACTAAACAGTTCATGGCCGCTTACGACGACGCCATCACCAGCCAGAAATACGGTTATTTATTGGTCGACATGCACTCGAAATCCAACGACGCGACTCGGTTGCGAACCCATATATTTCCCGGAGAAACCACTTTAGTTTATTCGACGTGAAGATCCCGATGAAGAACGTTCGAAAACATAGACCGCTCCTAGAAGCGTTGTGTAAACTCAGCAATCAACAACGCAAGAATTTATTACAACACGCCGACAAGTCCCAAGTGAACTGTATTTCCGAAATCACCTTGAATTTATTGAATAACAAACTTAAAGTCTCACCATCCACTCGTTGTAAATTGAAGAAGTATAAGAAACAAATCCGACTTCTAGGGAACCGTCGAGCTTCGCTCAAATCCAGAAAAACTGTGCTGGTGCAAAAAGGAGGTTTAATACTGCCCTGGCTTATTCCTACAGCCTTGTCGGTTCTAGGGGGTATATTTGGCGCTAATAAATAATAATGAGTTCTCTACTGAATAGAATGTATTTAGTCCCCGAAGATACTTATAAGAAATATGCCCCAACAACAACTGCAGCAGCAGCCGACAGTCAACCCCACGGATTTCTGTACTTGCCTGAAGGAGGTCTATATACCAAAATAAAAGAAATTCAAGCTCGAATAGATACTATTTTAAATACCGATCATCTCCCTTTAGATTTTAAAGCAAAATATATCGGCCAGCTCGAGCAGCAGAGAGATCAATTTATCGATCAATTCAGATTGTCATCAGCCCCAACAACAACAACAACGACAACTGCCAGTTCGACTCCCGCTAAACATTCGCTTCTTCCTCCAGCTTCTCCCGGGCCGCCCACGCTCTCACTAGCCGGCACACCTCCGAAAGTAGAAGAAGTAAAAAGCAAAAAAAAAAAGAAACAAGAATATAGTGGAGAAAGAAAGAGTCGATCAACCTCCCGTTGCTAGGCGACGGGGCAATAGGCGGAGAAAGACAGAGGATTTCGATTGGGACTCTTTCCAGTAATTATAGAGAGAGGATGGACGCTTATTTAACTAAATTGTATTACGATAGTTTAGGCGAGGCCACCAGTTTTGCCCCGGCTAGAAAATTACACGCTCGCTCTAGGAAAGACGGTAAATCTTATACTTTAGCCGACATTAAAGACTGGCTTTTACGTCAAGATACGTACACCATACATAAACCTACGAGATATAAATTTAAACGCAACAAGATAATTGTAGGGGGTTTGGGGAGTTTCTTAGAATGTGACTTGTCCGATATGGTATCTTTAAGGACTTATAACAAACCGTATAGGTTCATTTTAACTTGTTTGGACGGACTTAGTCGGAAAGCTTGGGTGGAAGTGTTACGTACTAAAACTGGAAAAGAGATGGTCGAAGCCTTTAAGAAAATATTTAAACGTATGGACCATAAAGTAATGAATCTGAGCAGCGACAAAGGGACGGAATTTAAAGGGAAAGAGGTCCAGGATTATTTAAAGGAAGAAGGTATTAATTTTTTCACTACCGAAAATGAAGATATTAAAAATAGTAAAGTAGAAAGATTTCAAAGGGAACTTAAATCTAGATTGCATCGTTACTTTACGTCTAAAGGCACTTACGAATACGTGCCGGTCATTCAGAAAATTGTAGATTCGTACAACAACACCCGACATTCAATTACTGCCATGGCCCCCAACGAAGTCACGTTAAAGAACCACGAGCAATTGTGGCGCAAATTGTACAGTGACGATTTAAAATAGTTGGGGCAGGCTTTGACTAAACGTAAAAGAAAGGAAATAAAGATTCCTTTAAAGGTAGGAGATAATGTTCGCATATCTATATCGAAAGGGAAATTTGATAAAGCTTACAGGGGTTTGTGGTCGCGGGAAATATTTTTCGTAACACACGTGTTAATGCCTCGCGGTTCTTTGGGGCAAGTTACTGTCAGGCTTAAAGACTATAACGGAGAGGAAATCAAAGGCCGCTTCTATTTGTTCGAAGTAGGCAAAGTGTTTAAAAAGGACGGCGAGGACTATCATCGAATAGATAAAGTATCGAGAAGCAAAGGTGTCGGACGCAACAAAAAGTATCTCGTGTCTTTCGAAGGTTATAGTAAGAGTCATAATCGTTGGATCCCGGCTAAAGACCTGAAAAAATTATAAAATAATGGATGGCGATAACTTTTACGTCACCTTACCAGCGAATGCTAGTTTAGACCTTTTCCCTACAAACTCACTTAACGATTACACTACGAAACTAGCTCAAAGAATAAACCTTTCCGGTAGTGGTTAGGAAGTCGGTCTGAGTGAGATCCAATATTCGAGAAATTGGGCAAATGTAGCTTACGGCAGCGGAGTGACGTTAAAATGTGGGACCCGTACTTACGTTAAATTCCCTAGATACGATTTTCGAGAATTTGAAAAGATAGAACGTAATAAAATGCAGATCCTCAACCAGCTCGGACGCGAAGAGGGGGAGGGGAGGGGGAGTAAGACGTTAGTGGTTTTGGGCACTGAATATTCTCTAGTGGGGTACACTATGGATAACGTTTTGACATTTTTAAACGCGTACGTGGAACAAGAACTAGGTATGCCTTCCATCGTGTTTGCTTACGATTCCGTAAATAAACTAGTGAAAATCAGTCACAAGTTGCACCCCAATGCTAATTTATGTTTATCGTACAGTCTAGCTACGTTTCTGGGTTGGGGGAGAAAGGATAAAGCAATGAAAGAAAGCTATTACGAGGCTGTAAAGGACGCCACGGTCGTCGTGGAAACAGTTTTGGAATCTCAAAATGATGGAGGGTGGTGGATCTCTTACGTTACTTTTGCCTCGGATCTGGCAGTCAGTCTACCTTCGGGTTATTATCAGAAAGGCTCCGAAATTGTTGAAAGAATGAACGAAGCTATTAAAAATAGAATCCGCGTAGATAGATATCCTTATTTTAGTTACAGCGAGACTGAGGACCACGTGTCCCTTTATTTCCCCCCCACCATCTTATCACCCAGCAATAAATTTATTCCTTTAGAAATATTAGCCATAAGCTTAAACATCGTTTTAGGGAGAAGAGTAGGTTTACCCTATGACAGGTTTTTTCACCAATCCCTTACCGCCCAGCGAAAACTTAACTTGAGCGAAGGAGTGAATTCCCTCTACGTTTATTCAGACATTGTGGCCGAAACTCTAGTGGGGGACGTTCTGGCGCCTTTATTACGAGTGGTGCGGGTTGGAATGGGGGACAGGATTAACGAAATTTTTACAAAGCCTTACTACAGACCTCTAGCTCGTTTGAATTTCGAGACTATAAGAGTGTATATAATGTCGGATATGGGAATGGACATTCCATTTCAGTCCGGAGAAGTTAGCCTGACACTACACTTTAGACGTCGTCCTTAGAAGAAAAAAAAAATGCGAGTCCCTTACCAAGGATTAGATCCTCGCGTATGTCTGCATCACTATTGCCCTAGCCAGAGAGGAGGTGCCGCTTATTTTACCGGGGGACGTATACAAAGAGGATCGGGGGGGATTTGGAGATTTTTTGGGAGGAATTTTTCGCTCAGCCGTCCCGTTTCTTAAAAGAGGTTTAATGGGGATAGGCCGATACGCTTTAAGATCAGGAGGGAAAATGATAGACGATGTCGAGTCTGGTCAATCGCTTAAAGATGCTGCTCGGACGAGATGGAGGGCTGCTAAAAACGATGCCGTAGCTGCTGCTACGGGAGGCCAGATGGGAACGGGTCACAAAAGGAAAAGGAAGAGAAAATGCTGCCAGTCCGGAAGCGAGAAGAAGAAGGTGAAGTTGCTACAACACCCTCCCCAACGAAGAAGTAAACCTAGAAGAAAGGCGGACTTTTTCGATTAAAAAAGTATTTAGGCCCATACCGTACTACATCCCTTTTCATTCCTCGTCTTCATGTCGTTGAAACCAGACCGTGATTCCGTCCCATGCACTAAGGAAGAACTGTAACTTTTTACGACACCACAGTACAAGTGACTGTAAACGACGACACCCTGGTCGAATATCACCCCTTAGCAACATTATCTGACAGCGCCCCTATCGAATTCGTAGTGCCCGGAGCTGCTGACTGTCTGTTGGATTTGAGCCAATCTTTTATACACGTACAGTGCAAAGTAGTTAAAGGCGTGGCGACGACTTTACTTGACACTGATAAAATTGGACCAGTAAATCTACTTCTGCATTCTCTGTTTTCGCAATGCGATTGCACCCTAAATGGAAAACAAGTATCCAACAGTGACAACGGTTATGCCTTTCGTTCTTATTTTGAAACATTACTGACCTACGGTTCCGATGCTAAAAATGGCCACCTTTCCAGTCAGTTGTGGCAGGCCGATACTGCCGGTAATTTCGATAGTGCTAATCCTGGTGGGAGTAATAATGGTCTTAAAGAACGTGCCAAACGTATCAAAAATAGTAAAATTATAGACTTGTACGGTCGCCCCCACTGCGACCTGTTTCAACAAGACAGACTCTTATTGAACAACGTTGACCTACGTCTCAAATTAAATAGAAGTAAAGATGCGTTCTGTTTAATGACCCACGAGGCCACCCCGAGCTACCGTGTCAACATCGTTAGCGCAACATTGTTCGTTCGTCGCGTCACACCATCACCGGCCGTGTTGATCGGGTTCAGCCAAGCTTTAAAAGAAGGATCCGCAAAATATCCCATCCGTCGCGTGGAAATGAAGACTTTTACCCTACCTCAAGGCAGCTTGCAAGGGAACCTCGACAATGCCATCCTAGGAAACATGCCTTCGTTTTGTCTTCTCGGACTGGTTTCAAATAGTGGCTACAATGGTAGTTATACAAAAAATCCGTACAATTTCGCCCACTACGACGTTAATTACCTCGCCCTGCAAGCCGATGGAAAAACTATTCCCTCTATTCCGTACAAACCAGACTATACAAATTCTTTATACGTACGAAATTATTACTCACTTTTTCAAGATACCAACAAATTGGTCTCGGGCTCGCCTCCACCCATCCCATACGCCGACTACCCAGAAGGCAATGCGTTATACGCCTTTGACTTGACCGCCGATAAAAGCCAAGGAGAGTGTCATTACAACCTTATTCGTCAAGGATCTCTTCGTATCGACATTAGTTTTAAAGAAGCGCTTCCGGAAACGATCAATTTAGTGCTTTATATGGTCCACCAAACCGTCCTGGAAATTGATCAATCTAGAAATATCATATACGAACACTAAAAACATGCAAACTGATCAATTAAGAGCTGCAGCTAGCAGTCACAAGAAACTCGGACCTTTATTCGGTGATGTGTATGCTTGCGACCAACTACCTAGAACAGCTAGTCATTCTGCCTACATCGTTAATTTGGACCCTTCTTCCAAACCAGGGAGTCATTGGGTCGCCATCTATTTTGACCACCTCAAAGCGTCCGTCGACTACTTTGATAGTTATGGTCTGAAACCTAAAAACGTACACATCCTTCGTTTCCTACGTAGAAATTCTACCTTCAAACATTATAATCTACACACTTACCAAGGGGCGTGTAGTACGGTATGCGGCCAGTACTATCTTTATTTTCTCTACCATAAAGCCAAGGTTCTCCCCATGACACGCATCCAACAAAATTTTCATCCCATGACGAAAGACTTTAATGACCGTCGAGTCATTCGTTTTGTAAAGAAACATTTTAAATTTATCACGCCTACACCTTTCGTAGATAAAGATTGTATTCAATGTTGTAAATCCTTGTTATAATTGACTGTGAGGGGAAAAACGTTGTCAAGTTGCTGCTTTTTTTTTTTTGAGTCTTAAACTCTCTTTACTAGCTGTTTTTAAAATGTATATTCGAGTTGTAGAGTAGGGTCTTAAACCCTCTTTTCTATGTATCTTAAACTTTGATATTGTATATAGATTTTGTACATGCTTGTTCGTTTCAACCCATATATTGTTAGTATATATTTTTCAAGTAGGAGGTCTTCAACCTCATATACTGTTAGTGTATTTTACTGTACCCTGATTGATCGAATAAACATCCTACATGTAGTAACTTTTATTTTGTGTCCTGTTGTTTATTACTGTTCATACCCTATTCTGTTTTGGTCATATCTATTTATTAACTACGTTAACGTCTAGTTTTCTACCTGAAACCCAGCCGACTTACTTTCGACTACGCGGCATGCAATTTGAACCAACGGGAAAAAAAAAAGCCGTTGGAACCTCTCGAACGACTAGCGATTTGAGAGCCCAAATTCGGGCGATGAACACGACACGTCAACGGATAGCATTTATCCCTTACATGTCGCAGCGGATTACGGGCCTCCTAGCGGTATCGCCTGGGTATCGGCTGGAAGAGGAACTGACATCGAAGCGAGCTGTATTCCTTTTTTTTTTTTTTTTAACCACTTATTACAACTTGTTCCGATGTTAGAAACCTTCCAAATGGTAGCCAGACCGTAGACGCGCAATATGACCGTTCGATATCACTTCTTTACAGGGCATACCTTCTTATCCCCTTCGCCGGAAGCTCCCGGGGATTCCCTGCAGCCGTCAGTTCTCCCTTCAGAGAACTGGCGGTGGATGGTTTATTCTTACAGCTACCCCTCCGCTACTTCGCCAGGCTTCACCCACGTCCTGCCGTCTCAGTCTACACTACGTTTGTCTTCGACTTACATGACTATTCCGCCTGGTGCCGCTCCGTAATAAAACCTCATACTGTTCGTACATGTTTCAAACGGTTAATTTCATGTTTTTCGTATTTTTCAGGGCCATTTTGGAGACGGTTCACACCTTCTACCCTATCCTATCCTACACCACTCACCCGCACACACAACTCGTGGAAAGCCTAGCTGAGGATCAGGGAGTATTGCTAGTAAATACATTACCTACTGTTCACGTCTTTTTTTTTTTTTTCCTTTACAGGCAAGAAATGGTTTCCAAATCTAACAGTCTACGTCTATACTTTTAAGGTAAGTTCCGACATATACACTTTTCTGGTCTTATTTCCCTAGTATTTTTCTAGTTACTTAACTATGGTTTTTTTTTTCAGCCTTGTTTCCAGACTCTATAATAACCTGACTGAAGACCAACTCTACCTTGTAACAACCTGACTGGAAACAACTCCTAAACTCTACCCTGCAACAATCTACTTGAAGACCGACTCCAAAACTATGGCATCTCCTATACCATACTTGTTAGGGGTTTTTTTTTTTTTTAAATATCCTTGTCCATTTATTATTGTAATATATACGTATACCTCCCTACACTTTTATTAAACCTTGTTCGTAAAACATCTCCGTCTATCACTTTTACACGTGCATGCACACACCTTAGGAGTAGAGTATGTATGTACCTTCAGTTATTTTTTCTAGCTACCATCCAGTAAAAAGGATAATTGTCCACGGACATCTACGAGAATCGGTCAAGGGGTTGATGTTAACCCGGGTCGATACTCGTAGATGCACCCCACCTCATGTGTCAGCCGGTTTTTGACTGAATAGGTCCTTAAAACACTGACTGACACACAAATGCCTCACCAACTGCCGCTTGCTCGCCTTCCCACTTTCTCCAGTCCTTTCTGACCCAGTCGCTGCTAGAGGAGGGAAAAGCACACGTTGCTCTTTCCTCGCTATCCACTGGCCGCGCAGGAAAATTGTCAATTGCCCACACTCGCAACGCACAACTGCCCGGAATGAGTCCTGGGCTTAAAGACGGGGTGCCACACCACCCAGAAACTCGTAGATGCACGCGCCTACCCTCCCAGGATTAAAATGTGCCCCTGAATGACCATCACTCCCAATACTAATGTGGTAAAAAACTAGACAGCCCGGGCCATTACACTACTAGCGTTGTTTTAAACGACAGTCTGACTCGTGTAGATTTAATTGTATGAGTAAATAATCAAAAATCATTTTTATTTAACTCCAAGCCTGCAATTAAACACCCATCGTGGTGGCAGTGAACCATTAGATAGTTAGTACTTTGAACTTAGATAGGACATGGGCGCTCCCCTCCTAACCGTGCAGCAGACACTGCAGTGCTGTATTCTTCGCAAAAGTAAAAACAGACACCCTGAGTATTAACTAAGAAAGTGACAGATAGCGCCGCTACAGGCTCAGCCCCTCTAACCAATCAGAGAAAACCCCCCTCCACAGCCCATCCAGATCCGAATCAAAGTTCCGCATACTAACTGAAGCCAGTGCAGCCTGAACCCCCAACAAACACAGATTTCCTTCCACCAATGCAACCTGCCTCTCTCGCCGCCAAAACGCGCAATCATCTCGGACGTCCGCGCTTTCACAGCCCATAAATACTTGGTCCCAGGAGACTATCCTTAGCATAGCTCACGACAAAGCCAACAGTCACTATCGTCGGTTGGGGAGATGGAGAGGTCTCTTTGCCGCAAGTTGCCAGGCCAGGCAAAGGTAGTAGTTTTCCTTCAAAATAGGCTAATTTAAACTTCAACATATTTTTTTAGGCTCTCAATTCTAAATCAAATAGGAACTTTAACTTTAAATTTGACTGTTGTCTTTGAAATTTATGGGGACATAGGTTTTCGGCCCCTTGGAATCTAGTCTCCCCATAAACTTAAGGGTTTAAGGTCCCCTTCCTAAAAACTGGCTTTCAGTTTGTTTTAAATGGATTTTTAATCTAAACCTTATTTTACTGAAGTTTTACTGCAGTCATTACTGAAGCGTGTCCTTCTATGGTGGAACACTAACGTTACTTAAAAGTTGGGAAGTGATTTAAATTTGCCTACTGTGGTGTCGTCACGTGTGGCACCACAGTAATTAGCTATACTTGTTTCCTTATGTTAACCCATCCTATTTAATACACTAATAGGAGTGCCATACATGTAACCTGTAAACATTGGTTGGTACTGATCACCATAGATGTGACACATGATCAGTTATAAGAGGCTTGGATGCCTAATACACACGTCCATTCCTGTGCTTGCAGTAAGTTGTGTTGGAGTCGTTACTCTGCTGGGGGAACACTACGAAATAGGCTACCAAGACAGTCCAACTATTTTATTCTCGGTGGACGCTGTAATAATCTAGAGTTCTGGATGAACAAACCTTATTTCTAATCAAAATTATTTTACTGTAAACAGCAAGTGTTTGCTTTGAACGAAAACCATATTCATGCAATTCCTTGAAATTTTTATTTTAAAAATACGTACTTTAAAAGTGTAAACTTGCTTTTAATTTGAAACTAATGTAACTGTTTGTTTTTACATAATGTTATAAAACCCAAGAGTTTTTTTTTTTATTTAACCCGAGTTTCCTGATTATTAGCTAGAGTTAAGATAAACTATTTTAGACTCCAGTAGCTAGTAAATAAGCCCCACCATGGTGGCAGTGAATACCAGTATTTAATTTACTTTTAAACCTTATTAGCCTAGGCTTCTGACTCTCTATTCCTCAAACGGTTATAGAAACAGCTACGTTAGTTGAAAGAAGGTCTAACATCGCAACCAAACGTATTTTAAACCTCCGCAACAGTATACCAGATGTCGGTAGATGCTACAAGCATCTCCCGTCGCAGCATCTGCCGCTACACTTGTCCTCAAGAATAATGTCTGGAAAAGAATTGATGGAGGATGAATATCATTAATATCCAACGAAATTCCGAAACAAAGATGGAACGACAGCGACATCTATCGCCCCCTGGGGTTTCTTCACAAACTTCACAGGGATTACTTCTAAAAACGCACTACCTACGTTAAGACATAGGTTTAACGAAGGAGTGCGAAGCAGAGACATGCCCTTAAGCTGTGCCCAAACGAAATGTACTCTATAGTGGGCTAGACTTGCCTTGCTAGGGCAATGAAATGAGTGCCTCGGTGGCCGAATCAGTAAGCTGCCTTAAAAGTTTGGGATTATAACCGGGATGGGTATTATTTTTCTGAATGAAATAAGCTCAAATAAAGCTAAGTAGTTTAGGAGGATATATAGTAATTAATAAAAGCATCACTCCATACCATATGCATTACTACAGTTGCAACAAAAACTTAAGAATGCCGGATGATTCCCAGCTGATTCTCGTTTCTATCCATTACCTGTAATTTTTAGCATTCCTCTCCTCCTCCACTCCTCTCTCTTTCCTCTAGAGATTAAATAGGCCGAAGACTGCAACCTTGTAACCCAGTGCTCATGCATGAACTCCTCCATATAAGGCATTATTTATTCCTCTTAAGCATCAGGTGACAGAGAGGAGAGGTAGGGCGGGTAACGGTAATGTATAGTTTCGGTAGGCAATAGAAACAAGAATCAGCCGGGGATCATCAGGCATTCTTAAGTTTGTATATGCCGTTCGAAATATACATTACCTGTAATTTTTAGCATTACAGTAGACCTCGTCACAACTGACGGAGGGACACACCTGATGAGTGCCCCAGGGTTACGAGCTGGTCCCCCTAGGATCAAACGACTTATAATTAAGAAAAACAAGAAATCAAATGCTACAAATTTATTTAACAGAAGGGGACAAAGTATTTGTCTACCTGTAACAATGGGTCCCAGACGATAGACGTCTTGAGCATACATAGTTACTTTTAGTCACCTCGAAAAGTAATGTGAGGTGAACACAGAGGGATTCTCCATGACGCAGCTACAATGATGTCCGAAATAGGGACATTACTGTAAAAAAACCCAGGAAGTGGAAATGGCACGAAGTTCATGGGCTGTAACTCGGGTGTCGTTGGGAGCCGAGGAGAGATCCTGCTTGCGGTATGCCCGGGTGACAAAGTTCTTAATCCACGTTGCAATCATCCGTGGGGAAGTGTTGCCGGAGACTTGGGAGAAAGGAAGAAACAACTGGCAACGACCTTTCCGGAAAGGGGGTAATTGTTTGGAAACCTTGCTTTTCACGCTATTGACCTAATTCACCTACTATCGATTCCTTTCGTCGTTAGGGGTCCGATAATCATAACAAAAACGTGTGCAAACGTTTTTTTATTTAAAAAAAAAATTATTAAAACACGCTAAAACACAACGCACAACAAACTAGAAGCTCTAGCCATTCTACGCGATGATTCCGCAACTAGAAAACCTGATTTCGACCAGAACGTTACTAAACGAAAATTATCTCTTTCCTAGGCAGACGGTGATATTTGTGGCCGTATTTTCAATCCGCAGGGGCGCGCTTCGCGCGCATTATCATATACATCGAGAATTGGTGTAATCAGAAGTAGCATGACGCAGGCAGTTGTGAAACAAGAAACAAATTAAGCTACTTCCTTGTTTCACAAATGCTTGCGTCATACTTTTTCTGATTACACCAATTCTCGATGTATATAATAATGCGCGCGAAGCGCGCCCCTGCGGTCTGTGATTCCGGCTGCAAATATCGATATACACCAACCAATTTTTCGTCTACTACCGGGAACGAGATAATTTCCGTATACGCAAGGGCGCGGAATCAGGTTTTCTTGTTGCCCCTCTACCTCGCAGCACCGCGATGGCGGAACGATAGTTGTGCGTAGCGTTTTAGCGTGTTTTAATAATTATTTTTTTTTAAATAAAAAAAGCGTTTGCGCACGTTTTCGTTATGATTTTCGGAACCCTAACGACGAAAGGAATCGATAGGTAGGTGAATTAAGTCGATAGCGTGAATAGTAAGGTTTCCAAACAATTACCGGAAAGAGTTGGTGTTTGTACAGGAAAAGTACAAGCGCAGTGTCCGAACCGGACATAAAAGCTGTTTGGTTTCATCCCCCAAAATGGCAGACAGGGACAGGATGATGATAGAAGAAGTAAGTTCACATGGGTTCTATGTTTTGGCTCGAACGGACGACCGAGGGGTTAAAGAGACCCCTTTGTAACCTGGCAAAAAGAAGCTGAACGACAAGTCATTGGACAATGCTTGTAATTTGCTATAACGCAAGGTAGTGGCAAGTGCGATGAGAAAAACGATCTTGAGGGTCAGGAAACAGAATTCCCAGCTAGATATAGGTTCGTATGTAGGAGCAACGAGCGAGTCCAAGACGAGTGATAAATCCCAGTCCGGAAAAATGTGGCGAGTGACCAGACGTTCCATTTCGAAGGACTTAATAAGTGCCGATATGCGGATATCATCAAGAAGTGTAGAATTGTCACAATTTGTCTCAAGACCGAATTGCCGCCTTGAAGACTGAGTTGAGCGATGAGCGGTAAACAAGAATAGTGGAACCTTTCAAGCCTTCATTGAAAAGGTCGGAAAATCATAAGTTGTGAAGCAGGGGGGGGGTTAATAGGATCGCCGTCTTCATCAAACACCAACAAAACCATCGCTTCCAATGGCTGTCATAAATTC
>JAHWFP010234192.1:0-13564 GCA_023313725.1 Lithobius niger | reverse complement strand
TGGGCCCTTGCTAAGTTAGAACCCACATGTGTAGTAACACATATGTTACATTGGCGACGAGGATGATTTAGTTAAATACTAACTTAACAGCATACCAGAACTGGATTAAGTTCCAGGCTGGAATTGCAACCTAGACAATTGGCAAACTCAGGCTTAAATGCTATGGGGAACCAATTTAGGCAAATGAAGATTACCTCACCAAAAATCCAGGACTGACTGTTAGTAGACTGATTTCTGAGGTGGCAGCTCGGATAGCAGTTGAAAGCAGCCGAAGTAGACGTTGGATCAGCGATTTCTTGTTCGGCCGGCAAGGGGAACGTTTGATTACCCGTTCTTCTTGGATTTGGAGGTATTTGTAGGAGTTAAGTCCCTCATATGGGTGAAGACTTGTTCGCAAGTTTGCCACATCAAAAAGCATTGTGCTGGCATAGTGTCGGTTGGAATGCGGTGCATTGCGTGCAAGTAGGGGTTTAGGCAGCCAATTGTTGATTTGTTAAAACTCATGACTTGTTTCAGGTTAAATGGAGTAAAGAGCAGATTACTTGTTAAAAAGAATACTGTGTGCAAAGCGTGTTCTTGTTGTCAGCTAGTGATATTTTGTAAAGATTTGTAAGCAAATGTTCATACTTGAAAAGATTACAGAATACGCAAGTAGCTGATAGTTTATTTAAACTTACTGCTCAAAAGTTTAAAGTAAAAAATTACTCTTAAAGGTAATGGGAAGGCTATTTGGGCCTATATTGAAGGTAGTGATTTTTCTACTTATTTTATCGCTTATGAGCGATGAGGATGTAACTTTTAAGAGTTCAGCTAATGCATCTGGTCTAAATACGTCTAGTAGTTGGAGTACCATTAGTGGGTCTTTGATTTCTGTTAGTTCTAGTCTTAGTACTAGTAATTTAAGCTTTGAAAGTGTGTCTGAGGGTTTCGTCAGAATGGGTGAAGCACCGCCAAGAACACACAAAAAGTTTGAGGCTTTTGAGGCCACTAGTGAAAGCTGGACAGTATATTTGGAACGAGCCAAATTACACTTTGATGCTTTTGACGTACCAGATGAAAAGCAAGTTGCAATACTCCTTTCAAGCATAGGTAAAAAGACCTATGGTTTGTTGAGGAATCTATGCTCGCCTGATGCTCCTGCATCTAAGTCACTTGACGAGATAGATGAATTGCTAAAATGTAACCTGGACCCTAGTCCTAGTTTTATTTATGAAAGAGTTCAGTTTATGCAGCGAGTGCAAGCCCCGGGTGAAAGTGTTGCAACGTACATTCAGGAGTTGAAACGTTTAACTGTAAACTGTCAATATAAGGAATTCCTAAAGGAGGTTTTGCGAGACAGGTTCGTCTCTGGAATTCGAAATGCAAAAGCTCAGGAAACCCTTATGACAATGGAGCCTGAAAAAGTGACGTTTGACAAAGCCTGCGAGGTTGCACTTGCTCAAGAAAGGGCTGAACAAAGTGTTAGTAGTTTTCAGGGGTCATCCACTCACCAAGTAAGAGATAAGCGTCCAAATTTTAGAACGAAGGCGGATTTAACGTGCTATTGTTGTGGATACAAAAATCACGTGAAAACAGAGTGCAAATGGAGGAGGGAAGCCTGCTCAATTTGCGGGGAAGTGGGCCACCTGAAACGAGTATGCAAGTCTGGCAAGAAACCAGGCGCTAGTAGCAGCTCGGGCACCACTACTCCTAAGCCAAAAAGGGCAGATAACTCTGGTAAAAAGAAATCATTTAAGTATAACAAAAAGAAAGCACATCATGTAGAAGAATCTGGAAATTCGGATTCAGGCGCCACTTGTGTTGAGTCGGATGATAGCCTGAGCTCTAATATTTATACCATGACCTATTCACATGTCAATTCAACAAAGTGGATTGTACATTGTGAATTAAATGGTCATAAATTGCCTCTCGAAGTAGATTCTGGCTGTGATTCAACTCTAATCCCTCTTAGTTGGTATAATAGTTACTTTTCGGATGTTAAATTAATTCCTACCAACATCACGCTAAAATCGTGGGTTGGGGAGGTAGTCAAACCGTTAGGAGTAATAAAACTAAATGTTAAATTGAACAACCAGGTTGAGAAACTGAGTGCTGTAGTGGCATCTGGCAATCAACCTGCCCTTTTGGGAAAAGGGTGGATTAGGAAATTTGAACTAAGCCTGAGTCAGTTCTTTAACATCGAGGTTCGTGATCCTGAAGCTGTTACTGAATTTGTAGGCTCTGTTACTGACAGTGACATCTTTGAAAGGTTCCCCGACCTGTTTAAACCGGGACTGGGAAAGTTCAGGGATTTCAAGGCCAGTATCAGGCTTAAGCCGGGGGCCAAACCTAAATTTTGTAGGGCCCGACCTGTGCCTCTAGCTGTTAGAAGCAAGGTGGAGTCTGAAATCAACCGATTGGTTCAGGAGGGGATTCTGAAGCCGGTAGATTGTTGTGCCTGGGCAACCCCAGTAGTGTTGGTCTTCAAACCTGATGGCAACGTTAGGATTGTTGGCGACTACAGCATAACGGTCAACCCGGAACTAGAAATAGAATACCACCCCGTTCCTAGAGCGGAAGAATTGTTTGGTAAACTGGCTGGTAGTGACAGGTTTTCGATCATCGATCTGAGTGATGCATTTCTGCAAGTTGAGCTCGAAGAAGACTCTAAACCCGCCCTTACAATTAACACCTGTTTAGGGTTATTCCAGTGGCAAAGAGTTCCATTGGGCCTAGCGAGTGCTCCTGGAATTTTCCAGAAGCGCATTGAACATGTGCTGAAGGATATTCCTAAGTCACAACCTTTTTTTGATGATATTTTGATATCCGGAAAAGGTGAGGGGCATGACCAGGCATTGTTTAAAGTATGCTCAGCCTTGCAAGAAAATGGTGTGCGAGTCAAAAAGGCAAAATGTAAAATAAATAAGGATCAAATTAACTATCTTGGTTTTGTCATTAATAAAGATGGAATGTCTAACCTTCCAGAGGTTCTTGATGCCATAAGGCTTGCGCCGGAGCCCAGTAATGCTCAAGAGTTAAAAAGTTACTTAGGGTTTATGAGCCAGTATCGAAAATTTGTGCCACATTTGGCATCTCTGCTAGCTCCCCTAAACAAGTTATCACCAAAGACACCCTGGCTCTGGACAGCTGAATGTTCGGAGGCAGTGGCTAACGTAAAAAAAGCATTTTTAGACTCTAAGGTTCTGGTGCACTATGACCCAAATCTCCCTTTAGAACTCGTTTGCGACGCGTCCCCCATAGGGGTGGGCGCAGCATTGGTTCATACAATGCCTACTGGGGAAGATAGACCTATTGCATTTGTTTCACGGGCTCTTAGCAGGGCTGAACTTTCGTATGCCCAGTTTGACCGTGAGGCACTTTCAATAGTGTTTGGGGTCAAGAGGTTCCATCAATATCTTTTTGGCAGGAGGTTTATACTGCAGACGGACCAAAAAGCGTTGCTTTGGGTGTTTGGTAGTAAGGTTGCCATTCCAGCTATGGCTGCAGCTCGCATTCAGCGTTGGGCACTATACCCGAATGGCTACCATTTTGAGCTCCAACACATCCAGGGCAAACAGAATTTAACAGCAGATTATTTATCTCGAATGCCTTTGCCGTACACGCCTCCTGTTGAAAAATTGCCAGGGTATCAAGTTATGAACTTACAGACTATTGAATCTTTGCCTGTCTTGTCGGACCAACTGGAGCGATTAACGCTTAAGGACAAGGTTTTGTCCACAGTATTCCGTTACACAAACGAGGGTTGGCCTGACAAGGTTGGTGACGAAAGTTTAAAACCATATTTGCACCGTAAAAATGAGTTATCATTAGAAGGAAAAGCTATTTTTTGGGGGCACAGATTGGTAATCCCAGAAATATTAAGACCACATGTGTTAACAGAATTGCATCTGGGTCACTGTGGGGTGGTGCGAATAAAGGCTCTTGCGCGTTCAAAAGTCTGGTGGCCTGGTATAGACAAGGACCTAGAATATACTGTAAAAACCTGTGAGGCTTGCCAACTAGATAAAGAGGATTTTTCAGGACGAAAACATGTATGGGAGCGTCCAGCAAAACCCTGGTCGCGAATACACATTGATTTTGCAGGACCTTGTTTTGGAGGGAAAATGTTTTTATGTATCCTGGATGCACACTCAAAATTCCCCTTTGTGTTTCAAATGAAAACAACTACCAGCGCTTGTATTATAAAAATATTGAGGGAATTATTTGCTACATTTGGATTGGTGAAAATTTTGGTCTCTGACAATGCACCAAATTTCGTTAGTTCAGAATTTACCAGTTTCCTAAAGGAGTGTGGCATCAGGCACATAACTAACATTCCGTATTTTCCGGCTAGCAATGGTGCAGCGGAAAACCTGGTTCGTTCATTTAAAAAATCTGTAAAAGCTAGTTTAACACAAGGTCTAAGCTTAGAGAATTCACTGTTAAATTTTCTAATGGCTGCACGCAATGTACCGCATAGCACAACGCAACGTATACCAGCGGACATATTTCTAGGAAGACATCCGAGAACACGCCTATCGCTAATGATACCATCTGCAAATGACAAGTGTGAAATTGCACAAGACCGTCAATTAAAACCAACAACCAATAAGCCACAAATAAGCTTCGAAGTTCACCAACCTGTATGGTTTAGAGAGTATAAGCCAAACTCGAAACACCGATGGCAAGCAGGAAACGTGATTCGAAAGGATGGAAATTTGCGTTATGCTGTAAAAAATAAAACTGGTGAAGTTTACAGGAAGCACGCCGATCAACTACGTAACAGAGAGGAAGTCGCATCATTTTCCGGTTCCGAATCGATCAACTGGCTTGAAAACCCAGTTTTTCAGTCACCAGAGGGCGTAAGCTCTCGAGCCGAAAGTAGAGGAATCGAAACTGAAACAACAAGCTTGCGACCGCCGATAGCAAATGACACAGTGCGTTCGGAAATGCCGAACATTCATTCAAGATCTTCGCCTGTTGCCTCATCGGCAGCGCCAAAGATCTCCGTGCAAACGTCATCGCGACGCACTTCATTATTACCGCCAGTTTTGTCTCCAAGTGTTGGAGGTGTGCGCAGGGAAAACGTTTCCGCCGACACTATGCCTATTCTGCTACGAGAAGCTTCGCCAGCTAAACAAACTTTCCGTGAGTTGGGGGGAATTCCACCACAAACAATTGTTGGGGATGCACCTGTGCTTCGTAGGAGCAGTCGAGCACGGACAGAGCGGCGGCGACTTGATCTTTAATAAGCAAGATTAGTAGTTTCCGTTGGGCAGCCACCATATTATTTATTTCTATTTCTATGGTTTTCTTGATTTTCAGTGTATTTATCGTGTGTTCCCAGATTATACGTAAATGTTTTCGGTCACGTTTATAATTTGGGGGGGATATTTGTTCTGTGTAATAATGGATTTAAAAAATAGTGTTAGGAAAAAAAAATATTAACTTGCTAACCTAGCTTAGGGGGTTAGGGATTGTGTTTTTGTATATATATTGGGCATAACCTGTACATAGTTATTTTTTTGTGTTTGCTGCACGAACACGCCTTTTTCAGGAGGGGTGAGTGTAGTGTATGAGCTAAGGTGTAGCTAACTAGTGTTAGCTACTTTCATTAACATCTCCCTCAAGTGGCCTTATATATATTCTTGTTTAGTTGTATGCACACCCACTACGGTGTCTAGTGCATAATAAAGTATATAAGGGCTTGCTGGCCTTGCCAGTTGTTGCCTAGCTCTAACTACTCCTCTAGTCGTTACTCTGTCCGACCACACCTTGATGGTGTGGGCCCTTGCTAAGTTAGAACCCACATGTGTAGTAACACATATGTTACAGGCGTCTATTAACGCGTCGGCAATCGGGAAAAGAGGTAAAAGATTCACAGCCGACTAGGGAAATAATTGGGAATGTCTATTGTTATCTGCGAGTGAAGCAAGGAACCAACAAAGAGCAAGAACGCCGTTTCCCAAGAAACGTCAGATGCAACCAAGGTTTCTTTCAGTTGTGTTAAACAAATAGTTAACGAAGGCGCGCAGCTACACGCCGAAACAAGTGCCACTCGAGCCGCAGCAGACGCTACAGTTCCGCGGTTCATAACGGCAGCGAAATAACGGCCAAAGGCGCCAACGGTAACAAACTTGGACGACTTTCAACTGTCAGCCGCTCGAACAGCAATAACTGAATTCACCGAGAAGGTAATTATCTACAAAACCATAATCGCGCACAGACAAGCTTTGGTGCGGTCTACAGATAGCCACAAGGCACACCGACTCCGGGAAAATGTACGCTACAATCAAGCTACTCGCGAGCCACGCCCAGTTTACAAATCTCGTACGGAGTATACTATGAGATCACAAATTAAAAAGACTAATGCAGTAAAAATTAAAATTAATTATTCCAATAGATCGCCGAAGCAAAATTATAAGACACTAGTCTAGAAAATTACAAATTTTGATTTTAAAATAAAAGAACCATTCCGGTTTTTGACAACACTGCGTGCACGTGTTGACGCAGAAACTGCATTCTTCGCTGCGAGGAATGAAGCTACTGTCTCAGTAGACCTTGGCTATGGTAAATGCACCGATGCAATCGGCGTGTGGCTGTTATAAGGCAGGCGGAAGGTTATAAGGCAGGACGGATGTTGCTTTAATTTGGAACTAAATTGGCTGTAAAGTTCTTTGCGTTCCTAGACTTCATTTTCACAGACATGAAATTAGATCTTGTGTCTCTTTGCTTTCGATGCAAGGTACCGCCCACTAGGATACGCTTTGCTTGCTACGCAGGGTTGCAGTGCTGGAGGAAGGGGGGGGGGGGGCGAAGGGTAAAGGGCGCCGAAAATGTTGCCCCCCTCCAAAAAAAATTTGAAAAGTTGAACTTTAACAAATGCTCTTTTGGTGAAGTATAGCCTATATAGAATTGGTCTTGCGAGTTGCAGCATTACTTTATGATAGAGGTACTCTCTAACTGGCAAGAAAACTAACAACAACATGAATTTGGCAATAAATACTCAATTTTCGGCCCGATAATTGAGACGTGTTCACATTAAAAATGTTAAAACACTAGAAAAAAGTGGGAGCTGACACAAATTGTGGACTTCACACAGCCACCATGTTGGAAAACCATCCAATATGGCGGCTGTATGATTGCCGCTCCCACCTATTTTTAATGTTTAAAATTTTTATTGTGAACAAGTCCCGAATTCAGGGCCAAAAATTAAACAGTTGGTTCCAAATTCTTATTCTCGTTAGTTTTCTTGCCAGTCAAAAGGCACGTCTATCATAAACTAAATAAAACTCTAATCCTTCAAATATAGATAAACATTTTTGTCTCACCCCTACCTACCTCATCCATTCATGTCACATTCGTGTGTTGGCGTTATCTTTGTGGCACCATGATGGGTTCAGTTTTGGGAAGATTTGGGAAGAGGCGTCTAGGTGGAGGAGGGGAGATTTCAATCTGCTGTGCATTGTAGTAGCAGCGCTATAGCAGGCGCTCAATGAGCTACTGTCCCCGGACGCTCAAACTCCTTGCTCCGGCACTGCTGGGTTGGCAACAATAATAAAGCATATTTTTCATTGTTCTGGTAAGTTGTTTTCACCCTCATGTAAGGCGTTCGTATTTTCGGTTGCGTAAATGTGTTTATGGATTAATGCACACTGCATTTTTACTAACTCTACTATTCTCCTAACTTTATATTCGTAATCAATTACACGAATTTTCTATTGTAACACAAGAACGAAAGTACTGTTGTATTAACTAATTAGGAAAAGAGAAATCCATTGGCCTCAGGTAAGGTATTCGCGGACATTTTTCCCTCGGAATCCTTTAACACACAGGGTGATAATCACAACTAGTTGGCATCGCACTACACCACATTCGCATACTTAAAATTGCTAAGAAGGCCTAATTAATTCTTTTCCCAGTAATTCTGTCACTCCAAACCATGATTCCCATATGAGACTGATCTTCTCCTACAACTTATTCACTAACGAAATGCTGATGTCATACCCACAATACCCTCTACCTCCAACCCAGTACATCTACCATCATGAACAACCAGAGGGGAGCAAACAAGCCAGTGCTGGGGTTGGACAAGACTCAAACCTTATAGTTGCTTTACGAAAACCTAGGGCTTTACAAATATTAATTTTGCCACGGGGAACATGGAGGGGGAACTCCCAACACCGTGACCAAAGGATCACTTCCCATATTATACAAATGCTGCCGAGCACAATGCGGACACTCAAAATAAGAAATGATAAACTGTTTCGTCACTGGACAGAATTCCCGTGTCCTTTCGCAGTATAGCATCCAGTCACTTAGGTGTGGGGACAGTCGGATGAACTCTATAGAGTGTACGGCCAGAGGTACCACTGTACCAGATCTCGCTCCACTCTCTAGTGCTGTGACGCATCACAACCGGTCGCATATCCCTCGGGCCAATCATAAAATCAACAGTGGGGTTTCCCTGAAGGGCCCCTCTCTTTGTAAGGTCATCAGCTAATTCATAACCAAATACGTTACAGTGTGCCTTAACCCAGTCTATCACAACAAGATAGCCAGCCTGGTTGGCCGAGAACTGTTTCCAACCAACCTCACTGACTATAGGGTGAGAGACCTCCATGGTTGCAAAACACTCACGGAGAAACCCCATACCCGCAAGTGAGTCAGTCAGGATTGCAACTCTCTGTGCCTGTAATTCAAGACCGACGTCCAGGGCCACAGAAATTGCAAACAATTCGCCCACAAATGCCGAAGGAACAGCTGCAAGCCGGTAGCTATGTTCAATCCGAAGACCGGGGATGCATATCTCTACACCCTCAGTCCCCTCTTCAACAAAAAAGGAGGCGTCACTGAACACAGGAACGCACCAAGGGTCCTGACGGCACCCGGAATCGCCACTGAGTGATGGTTGCAACACCACACCAGAGCCATGTCAGAAGGGGAGAAATAAAAGAGGGCCTCGGAAGATGAGCCAAGTCTGGCTCGACAAGAAGGGATGCCCCTATAACGGGGGATCCAATTAAATCACGAGCTCGTTGCGATAGATACATGTAGTCATGGAAAATCAGAGCTAATGTGTCAGTGTTGCCTCTCACTAGGGCTCAGAGACAAACCCCAGCAAGCAACGCCTTGGCTCTGACATCAACTGGAATTACCAGTAGCGCAGGAACAGATGTTGACAGCAAACAGCCAGTAACCGCCCTCAGACAATTGTTTAATGACATCTGATATCCTTCGTAGCTCTTCTAGACGTGAGAAGCAATGGAGTGTGATAGTCAGCAGAAGCCCTATTGTAAGCTGTATAAAGCACATTCACAATGGCTCTCTTCACCTCCGACTTGTTGCTAGCAACTGATTTCAAAATATTTAGCCTAGTGGAAATCGAATTCTTGACTGCATTTTCG
Organism: Lithobius niger; assembly: GCA_023313725.1. Classification (NCBI taxonomy): domain Eukaryota; kingdom Metazoa; phylum Arthropoda; class Chilopoda; order Lithobiomorpha; family Lithobiidae; genus Lithobius; species Lithobius niger. The sequence goes on along the minus strand of JAHWFP010234192.1, from coordinate 4,178 downwards.
TCTCCTACACTGGTAATCAGCACCTTATTCCAGGAGCCATCAACTCTAGTTCCAAATTGCAGATGACCAAGAAGAGGCCACACTGCCACCTTAAGCTTTGCGGTGACACCAAGGCTAGCCAAAGAGTGCTCCAGCCACGCAATGTCAACCTTATCAAATGCTGCCTTTATATCGAGGAAGACAACAACTGCATAGCAGTCATTGACCCAGGCTTCTCTGATGCCTGACTCTAGATAAAGCATGGCATCCTGCGCTCCTCTGTGTTTTCAACACCCATACTGGGCCCCATATAGCTCACGAGAGGCTTCAACCTGATACACCAACCTGTTGATGAGCATCCTCTGATAAACCTTCCAAGGGCAGGAGAGAAGGGCTATTGGTCTGTAGCTGGAGATCATTGTTTTCAGCTTGCTTTTACCCAAAACAGAATTGAGCACAGATAAAAGCCACGATTGTGGAATAGGAGCCCCGTCATACAATCCCTGGAAGAGTGTTGGCTCTTTTTGGTCATCTGTAATTTGGAACTAGAGTTGATGGCTCCTGGCATAAGGTGATGACTACCAGTATAGGGGGCTTCTTCAAGGAAGCTGTTTAAGCTCAGATGAGGAACTTAAACTCGAGTGTTCCCTTTGACTACTCGAGGTTAAGTTCCTCATCTGAGTGTATGTAACACCATCAATTCACGGAGCACTTCCGAGGCGACATGCACTAAGAGCAGCCGAAAATACTAGCATGGTAAGGGGCAGTTCAGCAGTACTCAAATCATCAGTTAAAGTTACGGGTGGGTGCAGGGAGGGGGGGGGGGGGGCTTTCGTGCACTGAACACCACGGTGAAATTCAAACTGAATGCGTCAGCGACAGCGAGGTATGATCCATGAAGGACTCCTCCATTTTGATCAAACGCCCAAGCTACAGCAAGCCTAGAGTCTTGTGGCCAAACTATACTATCCTTCAAAAAAGAAGCTACATTTATAAATAATCTGAATCATGACTTGTTTTCGTTAGGTACGGTGCGCCTTGCAGCTATTTGCTTGCCAAACGAATGTTGCGTTTTGGTACTCCTTTCAGCGGCATGCTTTACGAATGCTTGGTCGAATAGCTATTAAAGTGCATAAAGCGTCGACTCTTTGATAGGCTTGAAATGTGTGTACGGACGAGGGCTATCCTCACACCGACTTTCAAGGGTGGGATGAATAAATTAAACATCGAAATTATCCGAAAACACTGGAAGGAGAAATGCCTTCGGAGATGCGGTCACACAATCTGCGACCGAAGCTGTCTTTTTCTTTCTTTAAGATAAATCATGTTTCTCTCGCAAAGAGGGTCAGTACGTCTACCATTGGGGTTACAGCGTCGACGGTTATTAGTATGCCTCTTAATCCACTTATCAAGCTACTGGGTGAATGTTCCCGAGCAGACCACACGCCGGCTATTGCCAGACAGCCTTGAAAAAACAGGGTGAGTCTATTAAACGACTGGACAATGCCACCGGGAGATGGTCACTGCCAAGAAGATCATCTGACACCACAAAGGAAAACAACAACGTCAGCCCGGTACAGCAAAGAAAAAGGTCTAGGACAGATTCTTGATAAAGTGAGCCGAAGCATCTGACGAACGTGACTGAACCATTCTGAATAACATCCAATCCCAATTATTGATCTAAGGAACCACAAGCAAGCATCTTCGTGTGTTGCAATGCACGCTGCCCCAGAGCGTGTGGTGCACGTTGAAGTCACTTACCAGCACAACAGTCTGGGAAGAGACCCAGCCCACCCCATCCACTCCGCACGCGTGAACAAACCAACAACATGAACGGCCCCATCCTCAATTCAACCAGTTCCCCCACCAGATTTTTATAACACAGTTCCCCTGCATAATTGATTTGGAAAAAGTGAAAAGGGGATTCCGTCTCTAAGTTGGATACCCTCCACCCAGGAAAACCAGTAAAACCACTGAAATCGGTATAACCCATTTGGAAAATTTCGTTTCTACAATTCCTAGAATATCAACATCGTTACACCATTTTTCTATATCTTCCAGCTCACCTCACGTTCCACAACAAAACTTGAATGAAGTTAGGTGAGATCCACATTACGACGTTACTCCGACTTCCAATAGCTCTGTACTATTATTCTTCAAATAAGAATCTTCTCTGCTCTCACTTCCACTAATAGTTGAATCACTAAATAGTGGATCCATCGAACCCATATACTCTTCACTTTCATTGTTCACAGCTTACTTGTGGTTGTAATGGTGTTCGGTGAGTTGTGGTTGTATCTCTTGACACCGCTGACTCTGCTCCATTACTTACGAAATCAGACGGGAGAGAAGAGAGGTCATCAGACCTAAGAGCAGAATGGGAGGGAACACCGATGTCAGTTTCTGCCAACAGCTTGTCAACGTTTGACTCTTCATGGCTTGTAGCAACACAGGCTACCTCACCTACTGCTGCACTCTCATCGATGGTAATGCCACTAGGATCAAGCTCGGAAAATCTGTTGTCACTACAATAGGCTCCCACTTTAACCTGTGGTGGCAAACTGGCCAAAGAAAACGAAGGTCCAAAGACCTTTTTCCGCTTCGGTGCTCGTACACGTTTCCACTGCAACTCAGCTTGGTTTGCCACGACACTGGCACTGGAATCGATGTCACTACGAGTGGTAGACTGGGGGACAGGCCCGGTCTGACCTACCGTGCGGGTCACCGAAAACACGAGTTTCCAGAATCGGAGCAAGATGGCGGCAAAGGGCACGTTTGGGAACTGCGACAATATACATTTGGACAGTATTTCCCAATGCGGCCTTTTTGCAATAATAACTAGTGATCGCTCCATCTTGATATTGGGTAAACAGCCAGTGTTTTCAACCAGATTAAAATCTTATGGCTAGGTTCACGCCAGTCTTCTGAGCCTGACTTGCTCGCGTCAACATTGGGCACATTAACAACTTACGCCATAAGAAGCAGGTCGGTGAAGAGTCTGCCCTTTTCCCCCCTCTCTGACATTGGCTCTTTCTACAAGGTCTGTTACAACCTCGGCCAATAACCTCGAGTAAACACTGTTCACCACTGTTCCATGCTAACTTATGCCCTGCTTTTCGCTGTTTGTGTCACCCACTGCCATACCAAACGATCGCAAATCGTGCTTGCCGATTCCTAAATCTTCTGTGAACTTCACTATTTTTTCAAATTTGTCTCATGTCACAAACCTGTCATCAATATTCCTCTGGTCTATGACGCCTCCATCATCTATCGTGTTATCGTTTATCATCTTGGCAGGCGACACACTAGTGTGTGTCTTGATTAGGCAAATATCAACGTTATTCAGGTAGTTGTTTCAGCAAGAAAACGTGAAACTGTGTGACTAACAGTGCCCTTCATGTTGTCAGGCGACCAAAGTCTCCCGATCAAACAAGTTTCAGCCTTTTGTGTCGCATTGTTATTTATCCTCAGATGGCTGAAAACAGCCAAACCACCTTAGCTGTAAAGACACAACGTGTCTAGTGGTCGCCATGCGCATATATGTATTTGTCAGTGACATCAAGAATACTTCGTCGGTGCCATCATTGTTGAGTCGATACGTATACAATTGAGGAATAAGTAAGCCGGACACTGGATTGTTGTGAAGCCTGAGTACTGCTGCGTCGCAACAACGACTGCCCGTCTCATCCAGCGTGACTACTGTCCGAGTTCGTGACGTCTATTGTTGTGTATCAACGACCGCCATCTTCGGACTTTATACCACGCGCCATGGCTGTTTGCTGTGACGTGCATATCACGTGACTGGGCTAATCCAATCAGTCGGCCAATCAGCCGTTGTTCTCGTTCGTTATTGGCTAAGTCATTTTGACGTCACGGCAAACAGCCATTGCGCATGGTTTAGACGTCCTCTGCCAACCATCCGCCGCCTTGGATGGTTACCTAACTACACTGGTCCGCCATTATGGCGTTCTGGCAACCAGCCCTTTCCTTTAGGCCTACCATTCTAAATCCACTGTTTCACGCCAAGTCACCTGTACAAGTGTAATGCTTTATGCACAATACAATATTGATTCATATTGTCTCCTTTTCCTCCCGCCTCATTCACCGCGTAACTTTGAAGATATTCATTCCTCTGAGGTTAGTATTTATTGCTAACAAATGGGCCCCTCTCTAACAGTATTTTATCTGGATTTTATGAT
>JAHWFP010234191.1:928-12646 GCA_023313725.1 Lithobius niger | reverse complement strand
CCAAAAAAAAAAAAAAAAAAGACCTGCGCCATCCAGAAAGCAGTTCGTAAAAAAGTCATTCTTTGAAATATAACGCATGTGTTATTCAATTCAACGCTAATAGAATGTCAATTAAGCAAAGGCTTCTGGGCCCTTCCCTGGACAATGTTTGGGAAGCTTAGAACGCTCTCCAGGCCCGTCAATCTGAAGTTTCAGGCAAAATGCATGGCGCCCCTCCCCACCATTTCTCTAAAAGGCACAGGTGCCCTTTGCTACACAGTCCGACTCAGCCCAGGCCTGAGGAAGAATGCCAGTGTAGGCATTCAAAAATTTGCTGGTTTGAAGAAACTGGAACACTTTCGGTGCTGCTTTACAAAAAAAGTGACAATTGAAAAGCTCATTTACAGCCTGTTTAAATGGTGTGTTGGAATGTCAAAATCGGTCAAAAATAGTACAAAAAATAAATTGTTAGCGGGTGGACCGTGTATGGAAAATCTTCTGTAAGCTGGTAACCGGAAAGTTGATGGAACAGAGGGACAGTTAAGGGAGAAAATTAGACATTAAAATGGGTAACAACTGTTTGAAGATGGGTTACTTTGGGCAGGTTACTGGGACACTTCAGGGTGGTTACCGGGAAACTATGGAACATTTTCCATACACGGGGTGGACCAAGTTTCAGATAAAAAAATGTTGACCCGTGATAATTTAAGGCACCCGCAGGCACAGTAAACCCTACAATTAACCTTTCATGACCAACTAAAACTTGTAGACACATCTTGACGCCATGAATTGTATTCCCCAGGCTACATTTATGTCAGTTCACTATTGTACCGGTTGTGGCACCACTGCTACACGCAGGCAGTCAGCCTTTGTTACTTACCATCATCTCCCTTCCTATCATCGTCTTTCATGCCTTTAGTTTTTTTGTGGATCGTATCAGCTGCACTTAATTCAGGCATACCACTCTCGCTCCCGCTTTCTAATTCGACAACTCTGTAACAAATAGGTGGAAAAAAAATATGATTACAATAATGTCAAGCTGGGTTTCGACACGTTAGCCTTACAAGATTATTCTTTGGAATATGGAGTCACATTCGATGCAATGCGGCCAATTGTATACCTAAGAACTGCCGTCGCTATCCAGCTGCAGTTCCCGGAGTGCCAAATCGCACGCAAATATTTAATAACTTTCAAAACTCACAAGATAAAAGGGTTACATGTAGTTTGTGATGTTTTATACGTAGGGGCACTGCGGACATTTGGTTTAGGCAGAGCCCAGGGCACGACCTGGGCCCAACATTCTACCCTTGCACCACTACAGGGCAGCGTCAAGTGACGTCATATTGCCTAAGAGATAGTATCTGCTGGAGGGCATAACTACAAGGGGCACTAGATTAAAATTTAAGGAAAACAACGGCTTTTCTAGTCAAGACAGTGCTTTGAGAGCGGCTTTTTTAGGCTTAGAAAAACGTTGTTTTCTCCAACAACAAAAATCGCGCGCTGTAGGCTTAAGAAATTCAGTATAATAGCATTAGCATTGGCCTCAGGAAGCACAGGGGCTCGTCACAAAAACCGCGTAGCGCGAGCGCGCAGCGCGAGCAACCCCACAAAAAAAAAAAAAACACAACACAACACAAAAAAGAAAGGGTGCAAGCAAATTGGACTGCCAAACATCGCACTGTGCTCTACTAATAAGCATTTTTCACGTTCTGTACGTTCAATTTGCTTTCGGCCGGGTTTATAACAATCGGCACACTGTAATTATCCATTTGACACTAACACTAGCCACCTACAGCCTTTGGGGGGGTCGTATGTATCATTTAACACGTCACACATAGGGCTGGTTTCACGTTACCAGTATTTGATGCGACACGATAAAACCCTTTATTCGCCTAAACAACTACCGATAACTTGTGGAGTTTACGGCCGATTGCTAAAATGTCTTACTTTTTCAGAAACTAGAAACCTTCTGCTAACCGATCGGCGTCTCATTTACTAAATCGACACAATAATTTACAACTGCGAGGCGAAAACACACAACGACGACGTCAAAAAACGATGGCATCCCGCTCAGCACCGTTCGCCATTTACAATCCCACAATTCTTTGTTGCATCGTCTCCGCCGTTCGATCGTCCTGGGCTGCTATTGGCTGCATCAATGCTAAATTACATTAAATCAAAATATTATTTATTTGACACATATTTTTATTTACGTCTATTGTGCTTTTATTATACAATATAATTTTTCAAGATGTTATACGATTTTTATGGTTGCATGTTTTCTTTGGAATTGCAAATAGAGCCAACCTGCTGTGTTACATTTTTGACATTCCTGGCAGAAGCCAATAGCAGCCCAGGACGATCGCGCGGCCGTCTCCGCTGTTGGAAATGGCGTACGGTGCCGAGCAGGATGCCATCGTTTTTTGACGTCGTCGTTGTGTGTTTTCGCCTCGCAGTTGTAAATTATTGTGTCGATTTAGTAAATGAGACGCTGATCGGTTAGCAGAAGGTTTCTAGTTTCTGAAAAAGTAAGACATTTTAGCAATCGGCCGTAAACTCCACAAGTTATCGGTAGTTGTTTAGGCGAATAAAGGGTTTTATCGTGTCGCATCAAATACTGGTAACGTGAAACCGGCCCTATGTGTGACGTGTTAAATGATACATACGACCCCCCAAAGGCTGTAGGTGGGTAGTGTTAGTGTCAAATGGATAATTACAGTGTGCCGATTGTTATAAACCCGGCCGAAAGCAAATTGAACGTACAGAACGTGAAAAATGCTTATTAGTAGAGAACAGTGCGATGTTTGGCCGTCCAATTTGCTTGCACCCTTTCTTTTTTGTGTTGTGTTGTGTTTTTTTTTTTTTTTTTTTTGTGGGGTTGCTCGCGCTACGCGGTTTTTGTGACGAGCCCCTGTGTTCCTGCCCAGCGTGATGGCTGTGGAGTCCAAGTTGGTGATGCGGTCTGTCAATCCATACTTCAAGTTGCACTTCCAGCCTGTTTACAGCTAATGCAACTAGGTCTACGTCCTAGCTCAAAGCCCTGGAATCCCGCAATCGTTGTATAAACGCTAGGGATGGGGCGAACTCGGCCGTAGGCCACCTCTCTCCTTCTGCCTGGTCTGGAGTTTATTTATAGATCTCAGTCCGGTAGTTGCGATTGTGGTGGCTGTTTTTATCGACGAGGGGTTGAAGCTGACATCATTTTGTGGTACGTAGGTGTACATACGTAAAACTTAATATTTAGGATTAACCCTTATTTTTGCAAGGCTACCTATACGTAAAGGCTTAACGCTCGGTTTCACGTAGCATGCTAGACGCGTCGTCCAAGCGTTGCGCTGAACTATAAGCACGAAGAACGAAAAACCCAAATCGTAGCATTGATTAGTGTTAGCGGGATGCAAAAAAACGTGATATCTTCTCATTATTAGATTTACCGATGTTGCAGCGCTAAACGAACATTATTTTACAGTAATGGTGACTATTCTTGAAGTCTTCCGACGATTTACTGCTATGTCAAAGGATCGTTTACAACACATTTTTAATGAGAATTGAAAACGCCGTAGCTTATCATACAGTCCAATACACATGTACCTTGGTTGCTCTTCTGCTTGAAATTCATAAAATTAAACCTCCGGAGGCTTTGTTTTGTCGTCGAGTGAACAAAGAGGTACGTAGCGTGAAGCCATTGTTGTTAAATTTTAATTATTTGGTGTCAATGCAGTGTTTTAAGTTTAAAATCCGTGTATCGCGTGTCACAGGTACCTTTCACGGTTCAGTCCGCAGTTCATTTTTGGGGTGTTAGTAGCGCGACTGGTGGCAGAATCGGTGGCTAACTGGACGACGCGTCGAATTTCTAACGTTAAGCCTTTACGTATAGGTAACCTTAATTTTTGGTACTTATTTTCGAAATTATCGTCGACGTCACATCCGGTCTTGCCTTGATGGCGAAAGGATGATCACGTAAAAAAGCTATCACATACACGTTTTTTTAAAATTGGTTTCGTTCTCTTTTACTCTGTTTTCATTTTCTTTCACTTTGGTTTCGTTAAGTTTTAAATTGCTTTGGTTTCTTTGCACTTTGGTTTCGTTTCTTTTTAGTTTGCTTTAGTTGACTGCAAATTAAACGGAGAATACTAAATGTACTTTACAGTAAAGAAATTACGATGTAGGTTTAAAAACTTATTAAATCAATGATTTACCATACACCGTAATATCCACGAATGGCTACAGCTAAAACTAAGTTGAACGACATTTAAAGAAAACAATGGTGAGAATCATTAGCGTATTTTGTTAGTATCGGTAAGATGTTCGAGCACTTAGCTTTTTTTTTTTTATGTAGTTGCAATAAGTATTAAGTGCTCGAACATATTACAGACATAACATACACTGGAATATTCTCACCATTACTGCTTTTTTTTTAATGTCGTTCAACTTAACTTTAGCTGTAGCCATTTGTAGTGAAGCAGCCAGCAAATTTGTTTGGAGGCGGAAAAAAATTGAAAATAGTTCCGAAAGCGAACGCATTTTGGACATTTTCAGTGATTTTTCATTCTCTTTCAGTTTAATTTGAGAAATTTTCTTAAAGGCAACAAATTCTTTACTTTTTGTTGAGCTTCGATATAAATACTTTTCGCACGAGGAGGGGGGGGGGGGCCTCGAAACAGGGGCCTCGGAAAAAAAAACAATTGTAAAAAGTGATTAATTTTACTGTTGTCTTGGGAGGGGCAAGTCCCCCACCCCCGGGATGCGCCACTGGCCATTTATGGATATTACTGTGTACAGTGAATCATTAATTTACAGGTTTTTAAAATTGGTTTCGTTCTCTTTTACTTTGCTTTCGTTTTCTTTCGTTATGTTTCAAATTGCTTTCGTTTCTTTGTGCTTTGGTTTCGTTTCTTTTCAATTTGCTTTATTTGATAGATCATTTTATAAATCCTTAAAGTCGAAGTAAATTGAATGGAAAATTTTAAAAAACGTTATTTACAGTCAATAAATTTAAATGTAGGTTTGAAAACCTACATTTAACTTAATTAATGATATAGCCTACATCTGTATATTATCTTCTAAAAACACTTGCTTTATCTCTAAGGCATTGTTCACCTAGTTCACAATTGTTAATAGGCCACCAGTGCTGAACATAAATAAATACAGATGCAAACATATTTACGTTGCCTTTTGGACGTGTGTGTCAGATTGCCTGAGCAGGGAATCGAACCCACGACCTTCTAAACCAAAGGCCAACGTCTTACCACTGAGCCATACTGACACTGTTGTTGAGCTTTTGGTTTTTCCGTGCTGAACATAATAGTATAATGTAACTACTTTTTATCAGTAGCACTTTTTCAGAAATATGGATTACTACTGCGTGTTGAAAATCGGTTGTTGTACGGCGTATATTGTACTTATTAGACAAAAAAATACATTTCGTCATGGAATAAATGGACAAGGGGAGGGAGGGTCGACAAAAAACGCAACGACAGAAATGTATTTTTAAGAGAGTCCGATACAAGAGACAAAGTCTAGAAACTTTTTTACTATTCACTTCTGTCTTTACTCTTCGAGTAACGCCTCGTATGAATTGTATAGTTTGTTGAGGAGCCCTTCCTCACACCGCCATTACTGAAATTGAAAAAAAAAATTTGAAAATTGCTTGGACCATGACTTGTAAATAATTCACTCGTTTTTTTTATTTGTGTTATATTTTCATTGTTTCTATAAGGGACAACAAAATTTTATTACAATTTTACTGCGAAATTTTATTTCACCTCTATACGTGAAATTCTTGGTCTGTTGCGAAACCAATTACTTCAAATGCACGTGCTTAGTAAACAAATGGGCTCGTTGCGGGTCTATGAAGTGTGGAAGTTTGGAAAATATCCGTACCCATGTAAATTTTTATCATGTCCGTGGACGTTTTGTGTTTAGAGTTTTAAACCGTAAGTTTTAAACCTTAAAAGGTAGTTGTTTTTGGCTTTCAATTTGTTATATTTTCGTTAGGCCATGTTTAAGCCCCCTCTTGGACTTGAGAGTTGGCCTCTGTTATTTGCCTCTTGTCTGGTGCAGAAATCTATTATTTTTTACATGCCATAATCGACACGACCACTGGCACATTTCGAGTGACTGTGTGTGCTCCTACCCGTACAGTACTAGGAAACTTAAATGTCCGTGAATTCCGCAAAACTTCTAAAAATAAGAAGTTTTCTATTTGTTTTTCTTGTGTTATTTTCCTACTTCCCCCCTCCCCTTTTTTGGGCTTGTGGTTGCCTACGTTTTGTTTCAAAGTGATCTTATACTCTTTCAAGTTCATTAACGGCTACTAAGAAAGAAAAAAAAAACTAACAGATTTGACCTGAAGTTGATATTTTTTAAATTTATCATATAAAAATTTAAGTTATAATCGGCAGACATTACCTCGACCTAAACTAACTTATCGTGCACACTTGTTTTTACAATCAAATGCCGGTAATACAACGGGCACTTTATTGGAAATATAATTTATCAGTGTTAATTAAATTATACCAAAGTGCCGATTTTCAAGAAACGATTTACAATTATATTCTCATAAGGAGCTCACAATCAAAACCTACACTAAAGCAAAACAATTCAACCAAAAGGGGTGATATTATACGAAAACCCTGTAAGGGTAAAGGGACCCATAGAGTTTTCACCAAAGAAAGCAGTGATATCAGAGCCAAAATGGCGGCCACCTAGTTTTCGGTCCCAACCATGATCACTATATCTTAACTGACACGTCGGTGATTGTCAGTTAAGCTTGAGTGATCACGGTTCGGACCACAAACTTGGTGGCAGCCATTTTAGCTTTGATATCACTACTTTCTATGGAGAAAAACTGGATGGGTCCTTTGCCCTTTTTGGTTTATTTTTTTTAAAGATTTTAAATTTATTATTTAAGAAGGTATAATCGGCATACATTGCCTTGATACAAATTTTAGAGAAAATTGTGTTCGTTATGTAAGTCTGTTATTTCAAGTAGCGGCAAACTGACACAAGATGAAAAATGTCATGGCAAGATAAAAATTGTTTTACTAAACCTTCTAGGCTAGTTGATGAAAAAATAAAACATTTAGTTTATAATTCCTTTTTATAAGCTGTTTTCTGCCAAAAAAAAAATCTTCGTTATTTTTCCTTTCTTTTTCGATATTGAAAATTCTTTTTCTTTTTTCTTCCCCAAAACTTTCTACGACCTCTGAATCGGGATGTGAAGAGGGTATGTTTTATAAGAAGTGATTTTTTTTTTTATACGGGATGCGAGGTGAGGGGGATATGAGCGGTCTGCAAAATATGAAACGCTGGCAATACTCGCGTAACATCGTTTAGTAGTCTGGTATGATGTTCAAAATTGAGCCGGTTCAGCCACACGAGCATTATTTGCTTCGGGTGATTAAAGCTAAAAAAAAAAATTAGATGAACAAAAAAAAGCGTTGGCGGGTTGAATTTGTTTGAATGATGTCTAGCCATTAGTAAGAAGTGAGGAGCATGCTCTTACCTGCTTTAAACCGTAAAGGAAATTCCGTGAACTATTGTGAATAATTTTTATTCCTGTCCGATTTTAATGATTGACTGATTTAAGAAGTTAAATCCACAAATGAAAGGATGGCGGTTTTGTAACTTTATCACGGAGTCAGACACGTATGAGGATATAAGCCAAAAGGGTGAGCTTCTTTACGCTGTTTTGTACCGCGCACATCGCTAAAAACTGAAAAACAACGAAATTTGAAAGTCGCCATGGCTACACACCCGTGACTGACGCCTCACACGACTTGGACATAATTTATTGTTTTTTTCCCCCCGATTTTTGTCAACATTTCTATTTTTTAAGCCACTGTGTGATTGATTCTTTTTAATTTGTCAGTTTGTATTTTTTTTGGTTAGTTTTTTCTTGAAAAGCCAAAAGTACCAAAAAAAAAAAAAGAAAAAATGTGTACTGTATGTGTATGTGAATCGATGGAAATACCACACTTTTTACACGAATATACAAAATGAAACAAAAAGTACATCAGCGCATACACTTTTTATGTTAGTGACGTAAATGTGCTGTTTGACGTTATGTGACGTAAATGTGTGTAAATATGACGCAGTTATGACGGCCTTTGGGGCGGGGAGGGGGAAGTCATTAATTGTGATACAGGGAGGGCGGGTTTTTCGGAAAATTTGACTTAACGCAAAACTTGCAATTTAATGTGACATAAGTTTCCTCTTTTTAACGGAGGAAACATGTATAACATTACTTTATAGCATGTTATAAAAGTGTTATTTTTCCCAAGTTCAATTCAATAAGAGACCATCGTGGAGCAGAATTGATTAAACGAACTGTTGCTCAAAATGCAAGCGACAGTTTGTTGCTTTTCCCAAATTCTTGGTGGTTCGGAGATCAATTGTAGGACTGATATTACTATTTGGTAGTTGTGTTGAATATTGTGACTTTTGGGACAAGGGGGAGTGGGGGTTCGAACCTGACCCCCCCCCAAAAAAAAGAAAAACATGTTATTTAGGGACAGCACCGTAATACTAATTTTATGTGTAAACTAATCAATAAAAAAATAAATAAATAAAGGTAGTTTGTCAGCCGAATTCGTTTTTCTGGATTGGAGTGCGAAAACAGACATGTAGCCTAGGTGCAATGCAGTGAAAGCAATTTTTGCCAGAAGGGGCAGCTGCCGGCCTTTCCCCATTGGGGAGAGAAAAGACAGACTTTCAAATAAAATTAATTCCCCATAGGTGATTCAATGAATCTTTTTGTATAGCTGTATCTAAAACAAAACCCACAAGGGTGAAAGAACCCGCCGAGTTTCAGCCAATCAAAGTAGTGATATCATAGCAAAAATGGCTGGCACCTATTTGCTACATTAGTTGCCAAGCTAATCTCACCGACCATTGCTACAACCCGTAGCAATACTCAAGTTTTTCATTTAACATGTGAAGTAATAGTCGGTGGGATTAGCTTGGCAACTAATGTGACAACTTGGTGGCAGCCATTTTTGCTCCCAAGAATTCTACTGCAGCTTCTTTACCCAAGAAATGTTGTCGCCACCAGCCCTATCTATCTATCTATGTATCTATTAGGCTATCTATCTGCTGAAATTAATTTAGGAACAGCACTGTAACAATGAATGGTTCGAGTCCCAGTCGGGGCAGTTGTCTTTTCTTATTTCTCAGATTAGTGTATCTTGCATTAGTGTATCAAGGCCAGTCTTTAATGCAGACTGTTTGCTTCTTTAACCTTTACCTTGTGATTTCTTCTTTATTTAACATTATACAGAGCAACATAATAGGCAATAAACAATTTACAAAAGTCATACTATAAAATTTAAGGCATGTTCCATAGGTTTATCAATTATCGATATGGACAATATAATGCAAAATCCATTAGATAATATTTATTGCTTAATTGACTCTATAATTCACATTATTTTATGATTTGTAAAAAAAAATTATGTTATTTAATGTTTTCACATATTGTACATGCATACGGAGTGTAACAATGAATGGATCAGGGTCCACGAAGTCTCCGATCGAAATGAAATCTGGATGAGCTGCCAGTGATAATCATTAAAGGGCCGTTTGCAAATTCATTAGATTTCCGTTGATATTAATTGACATGTCCGTTGAAGCTGCTAGAAATAAGAGCAGAGCTTACGCCAGTGGAACAAAGTGGCAGTGAGTCGCTTCTCTGCCTGACACACTACGCTTATTTATAGCAGTTTTCTTTTAAATGCAGGCCACAACATTTACATTTAATGACCGATGTAAAAGGGTAGACACGGACTAGTCGAAGCCAACTGAGATCTGCACAAGAGTCCTTCCAATTGACTCTAGAAGCTCGTGTTGAATTACCAGTTCTATGTTGTACATCTACACCATTAACAACGTATGATGTGCATGTGAGTGTGTGTATGTGTGTTTGTACCTCTACTCCTCTTGAACCAAGGCATCTACAAAGCTGGGAGTAGACTAAATGAGAGATAATTAAATTGCGCTTCCGTTTGGCCCATTTTCATCGCTGTAACTTGATATTAAGACGCTCAAATACGTGGAAAAAAAAATGCAAGCAATAATGTCAGTTTATTTTTACCCTCATGATGTTGTTCATGACGTCACAGTTTGTTCATGCAAGCTTCCTCGAGCGAAGCGAGCGATGTGGCTACTCAACTTTATTTTTATACATATGTAAGGTAGTGGCATCAACAATGTCACTAAGTAAGTCATTCCACAGTATGACATTATGACATCATGATGACATCACAAACTTTGGTATTTGGTGATGGTAGTTGACTGAAAGCTAATCTTTGCGCATAAGAAAAGTTATAAAGTGTATGGTTTTTTTTAAGGCAAAAACGTCTTTAAATTGGATTAAGGGTATGCTACAGGTCCTCCCCATTATCTAAAAAAGAAAAGAAAATGGTTAAAGCGATACGCCTGGTTTATCTCTGACTTACGAGATCTAATATACGACGATCAGCATTAGCAACAAAGATAGACTGTCGAACAATTTCGAAAACGTGAACCTAATAGCATAGTTGCGAGTTAATAGTGAAACCCAAATTGTTTATTTTTTGAAATATCTTCTCCGTATATCTAAAATGGTTTAGCGATTATCCGGATGCATAGCCAACCTCCATGTTTTTTCTTCCTTTTTTTTTTGTTTACACCACACGCAAAGAAAATTGACAGCTTCCTCGAGAAAACCTTGAATAGGTTTTAGTAATTTTGTACAATTCCAAGGCTATGGGAACGGCGAATCACAATTTTTCAGCAAAATTACGAATTAATTCAACTTTAATCACGATTTTTAAATGTGTCAAAATTTTTAAACTACCATTTGCAATCCAGTTCAACTGCACAATTAGCTGCAGACCTCGAATATCTTTATAACAAACCAACTTAACACTTAAAGAAAGAACGCCGTGCAATAGGAACAGAGTGACAGGTTTGACAAGAGGCGGGAAAGAAGTTGGGAAATTCCACGTACCATGCGCGGGTATAAATAAACAAACATTTACTTACGCACATCTTCATCTTCATCCTCGATGATAAAAACAGCCACTAGAACCACAATTACCGGACAGAGATGTATAAAATATAAACTCTAGACCAGGTACTTGGATACTAGTGGCCTACCAACCTGTCCCAGCCCCACCCCTAGCGTTTAGACATAAACGACGGCGGGGTTGCTGTGGGGTTTGTTTTGAGACAAGGTTGTAGACCTGGAGAGGAGTGAGCTGTCTGTTGTTACTAACGCTGTTCTTTTATACTTGCTAAAGTAACGTGGCCGAAGATAAAGTACGTCATAGCGCGTGGCTGCGTGAATCGACGTTTTACAAAATGTGGTGCAATCTCTGGCTGATGCAATAACTGTTCTTGATAAGCCAATCCGGGCGTACAGCGTCGTGACGATGAAAATAAATTGCACTGAAACCAAGGGACGAGTCAACGTTTTATGAACGGGGTTTGCTGATCGCGGGCACGTCCGGGTTGGGGGGGATTTTAGAGCCGTCGAGAGATTGGAGCATGACAATTTTCATACAGGATCAAGTGGGCCATATGAAATGGGGTACTGGCATTTATTCAACCGTTAAAAGATATTTTTATTCGTAGCAGATGACCACGTCTGCCAGATATTGCTTCGATAAAAGGAATAAAAAAATTCGTTCAGTCAAGAAGGGAAACGCCGCAGGGGGGGGGGGAAGCATTCAAAATGTTTTGATACGTCTACAACGG
>JAHWFP010234187.1:0-10462 GCA_023313725.1 Lithobius niger | reverse complement strand
GTGGCGATTCTGACCTTATGAAATTGAGTGCCTTTTGTACTTTAGTGATTTTATTGGGATTTATGAGCTCTCGTAGTGATTTCAAAATGGAAAGGGGACCTAGCAGCGTTCTTGCCCGTTTGTGCAGAACAGGGTAATAAGAGAGACTACCAAACTCCTTCAACCGCTCTGGTCTCACTGTGGACTTTACCTCAACCCCCTAAGAAAATCAAACGTTTCCCAGATCGAATTTCCAGGTTGGCCCCTCCCCTTATTAGACTTCTTTCTCTTTTAAAAAACTTTAAGAACATTAAAAAAAATACTAACCTGAACCATTCCGGCTGTAAATGCATATCCTAACATTGCCATAAGTGCAAATAAAGTACAAAATATTTGATTTCTCCTTCGGTTTGGAAATTCAACATCAGAATGTTTCTGTTTCTCAGTTTCTTCTTTTTTTTTCAGATCTTCAATTTCTAAAAACAAAAATGCAAAATTAATACTCCCTCTATATGGGCAAGATGTAGTGACACAGGATATAATTTCCAATAAGAACACACAGCACAAATTTAGAAATGGCCTCCACATATTCAGATGCCAAGAAAATCATGGATTTTCCTTCCAAGTGTAGATATATTTTACTCACAGGCGGCTGCACAATAATAAAAATAAGCTTTGAGCCAGAATGATACACATGCGTTAATTGCTAACCAGGGACAAATTTTCCACAATTTGCACAATACGTCCTGCTTATTATTATTTTTTTTTTATTTCCATTAAGTAGCCTAGTTGTGGGTTACCACAAGCCCTGACATACTTGAAGGAACAAGTGATAAGATCGAAAAATATTAAAAGACTTAAGGACGAACTCCAAAAAAAAGAGAAGGGTGGCAATCAATAGGGAAGAAGATGAAGAAAAAGTTATCTTGGCCAAGATCCATAATACTAGAGAAGGGGTATATCTTATTTTGTGTGATGGGTGCGATGCTGTTTATCTCACGAAAAACTGTTTATATTGGTGAAACAAGAAAAGGTGTCTGAGCGAGAGTAAAACAGCATATGGCAAACATGCGCAACTTCCCCTTTTGACCGACGTTTGAGGGGACTGGAGTCACTCACAATCCAGCAACATTTGACGAAAAAGGGGCCCCTCAAACTCAGGAATCCGTTTTCTCCCGAGAGAGGATTTTTCAAGAATGATTACAGATCAGTGGAACCGGAAGTTGGAGCGCGATGGCGGCCGTAAACTATCACCGATAGCGAATATAAATTAGGAATAAAACAACTTTAAACTACTTCTACGGTATTAAAAACTTAAAAAAGGATTTCGGAAGACGAAAACAACGATGTAATGGAAGCATAACCAGAGGACCATCGTTTCAGGGTATCCCATGTACTGCAACGAAAGATGAATATTTTCGTAAGCGCATTTACGTTGTCGAATTTCAACTTTTTTTTTTTAGTTATGAAAACCTAATACGATTATCCCAAGTATATTTTTGTGCACTAATTTACACTGTAATTATTACATCTGCAATTTTTTTATACACGTAGATCGCTTAGTTATTTTACGTCGATTTATTTCACCGAGGCATGCAACATGTTTACGGCAACATGTTTTGGTTATGTTGCAACCGGTATCCGGCTCAATATAATGGCCGGATCCGGATCTTGCCGGATACCGCATTATCCGGCACCGGATCCGGATATATCCGGACTCGGTCGATCCCTAGTTGAAAATACAAGATATTTGAAAACGGAATTTCACAAGTCTGCCTCAATGAACATACATTGTTCTACGCAAGAGAACCAGTCCAGTTCGCCTTCTTCAGACTTTACAAACTACTTACTACAAAAGTGGTTACAGCTTGGCTCACTTAAATTCAATTCACGCACTGGAATCTGTCACTGTAGCACCACTGGTCTCTACGTTCATGCATGGAGGGAGACCCTATCATTTGTCGAGTTTGTTACACTGGCTAGGGCTCACAAACTGTTCCACTTCATCAAAGGATGCTCTTAACAGGTTCATGAGAGGAATTTGGCTGTATGAGAAACGTTTGCAAGAAATTTGGCGGCATAGCCCAGCATCGTAAATAAATACAGAGGTGCAAACCTACTTACTTTGCCGTTTGGACTTAAAAATGTCAGACTAGCTGAGTGAAAATTGGTCCCTCGACCTTTGAGACCAAAAGCCGAAGTCCTACTGCCGTCTGCCAAGCTACACTGACACGGCCAAAAGGAAACGTCCATAGGCAGCATACATATACAGTACAATCATATAAGCAAACAGATTCCAATCGCCACTGGAGGGACCGCTTGTTTGCATACCACACCAAGTGGACCGAAAGGAACACACAATATAAGGGATAAACATAACAGCAAACAGGCCAGCAAGACGACAAAGACAGCAGGTTACAAAGACCGTCGAAATGGCACAAACTATCTAAGGTCCATACTGGGGGCCCCTCTGGCACCTTATTACCTCAACCATGGGGAAAAAAGCGCACTTTCAGTGAAAGAGACAGAGCCTAAAAGAGAGAGTAACACTGTCAACAGTGCAGCACAATATAACTGACTGCAGTGCAGCTTACAACGTAAAAAACGAGACGACCAATCTAGTCTTGGCAAATACAAATCTCTTATCTAGGAGGCCATGACACCATTGTACCTATAGGCATTCCTACGAACACACCCACAAAATAAAAAAAAAATAAAACAGCAGACAGCGTTAACGTTCATTTCTTACTAAAAGTGACCAACATACACGACAGTACGTAGGTAAATCATATACAAATGCACACACGAAGCATATCCATATGATTGCCTGCCAGCTACAATATCGATCGCAGAAATCACCATAGTTTGCTTACCATATACTAGGGTTGTGCGAGCTCAAAAATTCAAAACTTCGAATCGAATACACCAATGATTTGAGTCTCACATCGAGTTTGAGTTTTTCCATATCTGTTAATTCAAGCTCAATGTTGACTGCCAAGTTACAATATAAAATGTACCAGTGCTTGCCATGAACACGCGTTGAAATACCCGGTCAACCCTTGCCAAGTTTCACTCATAGGCTAAAAGTATAAATTAAAAACTAATAAACTTTTAACACGTAAGAATGTATGATGATTTTTTAAAATTAATTAGTTTTATTGATTTCTGTGACGTTTCATATGACAAACTCGAAATACTCAAAACATTCTAGCTTTTGTAAGAAGAGTTAAGTCAAGCTTGAGTCAAAGTCGAAGCTCGACTGGAATCGAATTTTCGAGTTTTGTACACCCCTACCATGTACCAACAGTTCCATTGAACCAGAAGCACACATTCCCAAGCCCTCAAAGGTTAGGTTAGGTAGGTGTAAAACACAAAAAATACCCAGAGACGAGGAAATGGCCCCGCAGTTCCTGCACGAAATACACCTACTATACACAAACTTCCTGGAGGTGGCCCAGCGAACTGGGGAAATGGACTCGCGCTGCAAAAAACTACCATGGAGGCCTGTCGAAACGCAAAACATGGAAAAAACCGTCACAAGCAAAACCTTACGAAGTCCATCAAAAACTTCACCTTTTAAGAGTCCACGCCAGGGCTGCCATGGCTTGAGAATGCCTCGTACCAAAACGTTGCCATTACGCACAGCTTCACGTAGGGAATAGCCTTACGCGCCAACAAAGGTTACCTTTTAGGCCAACTTGGGAAATGTGGTTCGCTATGAAACAACCAGAGCCACTCTGTCAAGCCACATAAACACACAGTCTGCGAATTAATCGCACTAATTCCTAAGCGATTCAGCAAGTGCTTTTACATTATTTCAGTCATCCCACCTGAAAGATAGGCGACATCAGAACATGCCACATTTTCTACAAATAACCAAGACCGCAGCACAAACACAACTTAGTAGAGGCAACGGTGATTTAGGTGAACAAAGCAACTGATTCCGTTTCTAATGACTTCCCGCCAAAGTAAACTAACATAGCAACACTACCATTTGGCCAATAAATAATCAAAACTTTTCCACAAAACACAGGTGTGGGTGTACTGGTACCTGTAAATAACTGACGCAGAAAAAAAAAGAGTGCACCTGGCAAAAACTGATCCACCAGTAAGAACACAGCATGCACTTAATACAAGATAGGGTCCCTAACATTAAGATGGAACCTCACAAATTGTACCTAAGTATGCAATACCATCGCGCATGTCACCACTATGCCAGAAGATAGCCCTATCGTCGCAGTATCTGGGCCCTTGTAGTACACCGGATCAAAACTCCACTACGTAGGAGACAACACTGCTAAATGTTCAAATCGTCACTGCAAAATATTGGCATAAACATGCAAAACATAAGAAGCCAACCTGCTAAACATCCCAAGAAAAACAGCAAAATGCTGAAATCCTTGGGCTGCCTTATCACTTCGCACAAGAGTGCTTACCACCTATTAATCGCACGTTTAGAAGACGATTCCCAGCTCTGATGAGAATAAGTGGGCTGTGATTAGCTGATATGTCAAAAATATCCCTGTTCCATTTGCTAAAAAAAACTGAGGGAGAACTCAATTTAAGTTTACGCACGGCTTAACTTAAAACCTTACCTTCAACTGACAACGGAAAATATCTGTGCAAAATCCTGAAGATAAACCGCATTAAATTGTCTGAAGACTTGAGGTGGTTTTGTAATGCTGGGTTAGGAAAAGTAACTTTAAGAAGTGGTGCCAAATATGCAAATACAGTTGCATCTAGCGACGTTGGACTGAAACAAAACTCCATGTTAAAATCATCTTAAAACAATAATTTTCTCAAGTTAAGGTGCCAAGAAAAAGGACGTAAATGGATTTAATACCTTCTCCCAAAGAAGTAATCATCATCACCTAATCGATTAGATAACATATTGATACATTCCTGCGCATCTCTGTACACCTGTAATCAATTAAAAAAAAAAGGAATTCACTACACGAATGATCCAATAAATCTTAGAATGATTCGATATATTCTACTCAATTTCAAATAGGACCGCTTACAGAAAGGAAGCAGTTTCTCACCCTTTAGCTAAAAAACAAGTTAATGAGTGCGGGCTGTTTATTAAATGGTTTGGACCATTTTCCTGAACGACGTTCAAGACAGCAAAACGCGACCAAATTATTGATACATGGTCTTTTGGAGATTTGACGTGCTTCCAGCCGAAGTCATAGTCCAGTGCAGAGAGGGACAATTTTGCTAGATAATTCCAACTGAGAATTCCTAGGTTTTCTTATGTGCCGTAATCAACAAAAGCCAAGGCGTCACAGGGCCCTTCTCTTCCAAGAAATACCAGGGGTGGGTGAGGTCGGGCATGAACCGTGGACCCCTCTAGCACGAGGTAGTCGCTCTAACCATCATCAGGACACCAAGATCCACAGGTACATGGAAATTATCGGCATTGAATTGGCAAAAACTTGTTTATCAGTCGTTACCTTTACTCAGATCAATGTACAGATTTTTTCCTTACTTTTGTTTCCACCTGAACGTCTTCGACTTCTTTGACACAATGCAAAGCTGCTAGCCTTTCTGTCGCTTCTTTCTGATACCTTCCTGGCACAAAGTAATTCTGAGGAAATGGAAGAGCTTTGGCGTACCACGGTCTCGTTAATTCTACATAATTTTTTGAATCTATCCACCAAACGTACAACTGCAAGCAAATATAAAAACATATAAACTATAAAGACCTTTTCTTAAAGCAAATTTCAACTTCAAGTTGTCTAAAAAAAATCTACCATAGCTGGCTGCAACTTTTCTTCCAGTATGGAAGAGTAAGCCTTTACATCAGATAGCTGCTTGTTATTCAAATCAAAATCGGCATTGAAATTCTGCAAATAGAAATTGTGATGAATTTAAAAACATTTCAGTTCTCACCATTCACGGATCTCAAACATTCTCATTCTCATTCTTCTCCAGCTAGTGATCTTCCTTTTAGCTTGCACGTGTACTTACATGTTTACGGAAATGGGCGATGGCATCCTCAAATTTTGTGCATATAACTTGTTTTCCATTCCGTAAGACTGGAAGAAAACCTACAACAAATAAAAAATGAACGATTAAGGCTTTAGCAATAGTAAATGTAACAGAAGACTTGGGGAAAATGTAGTTTAAAGAATTTTTCACGATTAAAAAAAATTTTCAGTTCGTCAGAAACCCTAAAAAAATGCAGTACTTCTCAGGTAATACAGCCGTGCTTGAGAACCATTTGTCAACTTCGTTAAGCCTTACTTACTTGCTTGCTATAAATGGGGGGGATTCTCGGATCCGGACCGAAGTGTAAATTGACTTCAGTCAGCGAACTGAAAGGGGTCACAAAAGAATCGGAGTAATTAACTCCATGCACTGAATGCTTTACCGATGCATGTCTCTATATGAAAGTAATGGAAACAGAAGCATGATTGGAGACACGATTAAAGCTAAGTCGAGAATGCTTGAGCAGGGAAGGGCAGCAACAAGTAACTGAATGGGCAATAATGCCACTCAGTTCAGATAATGTAGTAGTTTACATTTACAAATAATGCCTGGTGTTACATCTACTATGTAACTACAGCCACATTATTTTTTCCTTTTCATTCTGCTTAAAGAGAAATTTTTTTCTAAATTGCGGCTGGCCACACATTTTCTGGTTACCAGCGGTCAGTTAAAAATTAGGCACACTATTAAGAATAAACAGGATATAAAGCCACATCGGCTCGATTACGGTAGTAGTTAATAAATACAAATGCAAACCTGTTTCCGTTGCCTTTTGGACTAAAATGTCAGACTGCCTGAGCGGGAATTGAACCCTAGATCTTTGAGACCAAAGTTTAATTCACACTCGGGCAGTCTGAAATTTAAGTATAAACGCCAATGGGTATAGATTTGCATCTGCATTTATTTATCAACATACAGCAATAATTAATGAGGCACGGCTGGCCGCTGCACATGAAAATGACGTAATGAAAGGAATCCTTCTTTTAAGTTATCTTTGCTTTCGGTTTTGGGGCAAAGTGATACGCAAATGAAAAAAAAAAGGAGGAGAATAATTTCAACCTGCAAATTAACTTTTTAAACAGTTAACCAGCTCATTAGACTTTTTTTTAGTGATAATAATAATAATAACTTTATTATAAATTACAATTAAATTGCAATCCTCGAAGCTTTTTTGCAAAGCTTGTTTGAGATATAATACATCTTTTTCAAATTCAATACATGTTTCATTATTACGTCTGACGCCCATAATAATAATAATACTAATAATAATAGTAAAAGGTTAGTCTACGCTACAACGTAACAAGACTGTCTGAATACCTAAAGCAAACTTTCAAACTCAGTGTCGTATTATTAATAATAATACAGAGACGATGCTCGGGGCATCCACCCACCCAAATTCCTAAGCGGCAGATGTTAAGTGGAAGAAGTACCACCATTATTATAGTTGTTTTTTGCCGCACGAGGGAGGAAACTGAGGTACCCGGAGGAAAACCTCGTGCAACGGGCGGGGAAACAACCGGAGAAAAATCCGGACATATACACTTCCCTTCGCCAGGATCGAACCCGGGTCTGTAAGAAGCCAGAGAAGTACACTGGGACCAAGACGCCTATCGAATCTGGCGCCCCAGTCCTCGCAGCTACCCGTGCACCCAATCTGAACACTTATCGAATCCAAAAGTAACCCAGATGCTGAACTGCCACACAAAAAATGACACTCTAAACTAAGCTGCTAGCAAAAGAAACTGGTTTTAAAAACAATGATAAGACAGTCTAGTAGTTCACTACTAGCAAGTCGCAACGTAATTCTTGATATATCTTCAAAATCACAACTTAAGCCATATTTTATCTCAAAGATAACAATAACATTTTCACCATCAGTGTGATAAAGCAAAACGGTTCCCTTTCAGTGTACTGTACTTGCTTTTTCGAAGAATCAGCCGTTCATCTTCATCAGAAGCATAACGGAAAGAGAGAGGAAATCAACGGTTGTCACATGTTGCAAAGACTACAAAATTCAAACTTCCCTCTCGCGAATTTCCACCACTGATCTTCATGAGTCGTTCAGTGCGTCGACCTGGATGTTGGCCAAGATGTGGGGAAGCTTTTAAAACTCATCTAATTTGGCGGTCAGTTTCGATAAAATAATGCTATCTATTTAATCGTAGGTGGGACCAGTGAGGTTCATAAGGGAGACCACACTGTGAAACCTCGCTGGTCCACCTACAATTAAATAGCATCGTTTGCCGGTACAGACCGCAAACTATATGAGCATTAGGAGCTTCCCCATATAATGGGCGATACACCAAACAACGCGTAAAGATGGTGAAGACACGCAAGACAAAATTACGAAGTTGGTGGTCCCTGCATCATCTGACAACCATTGAATTTCTGACTGTTTACGTTGTGCTTCTGACGAATAAAAACTGCCAATCCTTTAAAAATTTAAGTGGAATGATTTAAGTGAACCTTTTTGCATATCAGACTGGTGGTAAAAGTGTTATTGTTATCTTCAAGATATTATTTTATCGCCACTGTTACTGGTGGTTCACAATATAATTTTTGGCAAGCTAAGCTATGTGGTGGCTGAAAAGTGTTCGGTGGCTTTTCAAAAATATGTGGCGCAGCAGCAAGGCTGAGGACTTTAATTCCTGTGCCAGCTAATGTACAAAACTGTAAGGCAGCAATGTCAAACACAGCCAATCAGTTATCATTTCTCCTGAAATTAGCATTGGCACAAAATGTACAGTATAGACCCGTGATTCCGCGAAAAAGTAACGATACTGCATTAATTTTACAAATTATGCGACTTAAATGAAGTATAAAATTGAACCCCCAATGCATTACTTTTTTGCTTTTTTGCAAAATGAAGCACCAAGTTGAGTTACTTTCCTGACCTACGCAGAAATTACAAAATGTAATTACGTGTTACATATTTTTAAATAACACCCATGCCATCAATTCAGTAAAAAATATCCCAAATTCTGCAAATTCCACGACATTAAGGTTGGTTCATTCAACTTCTGTGGTAACCCAGCATCAACTACTTGATGGAAAATTTAAAAATCCATAATATATGAAGTCGCGTAAATTCTGCAATTGCAGAAAACATGCGTCTCTGATGTACACCCACACATTGAATCACTCAGTCATAGCCAACAGACGTGTCAAAAGACTCTCCCCAAAAGAGCGGTTTCTAAGAAAGATTGTCATTTTAAAGCTGTAAAGGGTAAAATAAACCTTATGTCCGTTTTGTCATCATAATTTAGAGCAGGTCATTGTAAGACACGTGCACGTTATACACATAAAAATGTGGCCGCGAATGCAGGGTTGGATTTTGTCTCTTGCTGTGTATAGGCCCACCACAAAGCTGCCCTTAAGAGTGCATCAAACTTGTGGTAAACACAACCCCTCCTAGAGTGTTACAAACTCTCAAACTTTACACAAAGACCTGACAAAAATAGCTAGTGGAA
The DNA here is from genome assembly GCA_023313725.1 of Lithobius niger. Classification (NCBI taxonomy): domain Eukaryota; kingdom Metazoa; phylum Arthropoda; class Chilopoda; order Lithobiomorpha; family Lithobiidae; genus Lithobius; species Lithobius niger. Next base: position 1,022 of record JAHWFP010234187.1, on the reverse strand, counting down.
GATTAAATCAGAACCAAGGAAACGTAACAAAGGTTTGAGAACGAGGTAAACAACCTCCGCTAGCAATTTCTTTAGTTGGTAAGTGCGTGTTAATCCCCGCCGGTATCACAGTTAGCCCAGGCCCACGTTCCTACTGTGTAATGAAGGAATAGTGTTAAAATATATTTACTAATCGTCGCGCAAATTGAGTTGAGTTAAAGCGTCATTCATAAACAGCCTAAAATAGGCCTTTGAGTAGGCTTGAGTCAGGCCTAAAATTAGCACAGCATCAGACCAAAGGAAGATGATAAAGGCAGTTAGTTGTAAGCTGAAGAACTAAATTCTAACTGATTTATTCAGAGGTGCATAAGCTGACACATAGAAAGGTGTGCATGCACAAAAACTACAACATAGTTTACGAAGTCATTGCTGTCTGGCTGACAGGTTGTTCAGAAGCAAATAAACAAACAACGATGATCTGCGCATTCGTGTATTCACACTAAAGAATAATAAGCTAATGATGTAGTCAAAAGCCATAACAGAAAAAAACACTAGGGGTGTGCGAGTAAAATAATTTTAATTCGAGTCAAAGTTTGTAACAGGAGAATTGAGTATCGAGCTGAGTTCGAGTATTTGGTTAAAACACGTATTTTGCAAGTCTTCCTTATTTGTTAGTGTAATAACAACTAAGACGCTGCCTAACGGACTGTGCGGGTCAACAGCTTCAACTAGTTTTCCAGTTTTTAGGATATAACTTTAAAATACTTTGAGCGAGTGGCTTTTAATTGCACCACCGGAAAGCTCTCGTCGAGATGATGAATTTGGTATACAGGGTGTCAGAAAAGTCATGGTCATAAGTTACATGGTATGTAGTACTCATCCAGACGAACAAAACAGTCCATATAAACATAGGTCCGGAATCGACCGGTTTCCAAGATCCAGTGACCTTTGTCCCACAAAAACACACACATTTTCAGCCAACATTCAGGGGCAGCGAGCTAAATTCAGAAACATAAAAAACAATGTCTCTTAAGGACAAGTGA
>JAHWFP010234184.1:0-12440 GCA_023313725.1 Lithobius niger | reverse complement strand
TTAAAAATTCATCTGCACTACTAACTGATTTTTCATGGTATTCACATCCATCATGAGTTACCAAGTCGCCATCTTTTCCCATTAGTTTAGAGTAGGATTGAAGAGGCAGTTTTACCAATTTTTTCAGTTTCTGCTTGCCAACTCCTCCCGTTTCAACTCGCATGGCTACACAAACTTTACAAAACAAACCTTGCTTTACGTGAGAAAACGCGCACCAATCAAACTTTTCGAGATGTGAATGTAATACGTAGCGTTTTTGTACGACACTTGCCCCAGCCTTCGTCTTTTTGTTATGCTCAGAGTACGGAAATTTGTAGTGCGTTGGAGGTTTCCATACCTTGGTTAATAAGTTCGCACGTGTTGCATCGTCAACAATTACTCCTTCTCCCGCGTAAAGTCCAATATCGTAACAGTCGAGTTGAGGTTGGGGAGGAGTAAGAATGGGCTCTGCTGCCGTCTCGTGAAGTACATCAGCCGAGACAGTTGGTCGGACAGGACAGTCGTTTGCTGGAATCACTTGTGGCACAACATTTTTTTCGACCACAAAGCATAACTTCTTTTGACCAGGAAGACCTGCCACTTTTAGCAGTTCTTGTTTGCGTTTGCTTTTTGAATCACGGAGCATTTTCGTGTTCTATTCTACAGGCACATAACACAAGCACACAAAACACAATAGAAGACTGTCCACATCCACTGCTTCGTATTATTCTGTAAGTGAGACAGACGAACAGCAAATGTTTTGTACGATCCGATTCACAGTAGAATGGAGAAAAGGCGGTAAAAACCACTGTAATAATAATTACAGGGTACACTACAGTCTTCTCTTGTTTTCAGTGCCTGGCTGTAACAATACGACGAATGAAATTACTTCCCCCTGAGGACCTCATCAACCAGTTTGTTTATTTTCAAATAATTCCAGCTTCATTGTGAACATTTACACTAACTAACTAATACAAATATGCAGTACTGTAAACGACGTCAAATTGCGGAGTGGGAATTGAATTAGGGAAAGAGGGCGCTGCTTTTGCGTGGCATAAAGAGCACCTTGCAGGTAACGTTATGAACAAAACACAACACATGATGATCACGGTGTCGTTACATTCAAGAAGTTAACGCATACCTTTTATGATGAGCGCGTAACATCTACAAACCAGCGACACGAACGAGTTCTTGTAGTGAACTTAATTATTTTAATTTCTAATGAATGTTAATAATGTGCTCGTATAATTATTAATATTTTAATGAATACTAATGACACACCCCGCCTTATACTGTCAAACAAAAGACGTTATAATATTTTTTGTTTTACCTTTTCGTACACAATTTTTTTTTCTTTTAGTTCTCTTGGGGGGGGCCGCGGCCCCCGCGGCCCCCCCCCTTGGATCCGCCCTTGCACCAGTAAAATGTGTGGCAAAACATATTGTTTTACGATGAATTTAATTTTTGTTTTATTTAAGCGAAGAACACTCTTACACGTGTTAACTATCTGGTCACTGTTTAAAAACCTTACCAAAGCATTAGGCTACAAAAAAAAAAAGTTGTCTTTCAGACCCCTTGTTTGGTGACCCAAAACCCTCCTGGTTAAACATTTTTATTGAGACTTTGAGACAAACGTCTTATTGTTTTATGTTCAAGCATTTCAGAGCCAAATAAAAGACAATTTAAGTTGAGCTTCAAACGTTTGGGTCTTAATCTGCTCTGTATTTGTTTTAATTGCCAATTTTTTTTTCACTTTTTAAAATAACAAAAACTGTACTATGAAAAAAAATTCCCTAAATAATGACACTAGAATTATGAAAAAAAATAAATAAAAAGCCTGGTTACCGGGTCACTTTTGTAAATTCAAAAACTGCCCGAAAAGCAATGAATTTTTTTTTCATGGCCTTACATAATTTAATTAAGACAATGCTTGCTATATTGTAATAATATGTGAACTTACAATTAGCAAGCATTCTCTTAATTAAATTTACATGGAAAACAAAATACCTATCAGTTTGTGCTGGATAAATGTGCTGCACCTTACGAAAGGATTAACGCACAAGAACTGCTACCAGAAACTGAAATAAAATTTGCCCAACAGATCAACCATGTTTGAAAAATGAAGATTCTCCCAGAGAACTTGTTCTCGCCAGGAGAATCTAAGTTCTCTGAGAGGAATCCGACGAAACTGTGTTACAACATTGGGATCCTTCCCTATGCCTACGGCGCTTTTTTACCTCATTAACGCAGTCATTTATGCAAAATATTGCGTCACTTCCGCCTCTATCCCGCTTCCCCCTACCCTGTCCGCGTCCACTCACTCTTTTCTTGCTGTGAACGCACGATTCCATGCAGGGAGGCGGGCGCGCCCTGTTTTGTAACACAGTTTCGTCGGATTCCTCTCAGAGAACTTAGATTCTCCTGGCGAGAACAAGTTCTCTGGGAGAATCTTCATTTCTCCTTCGTAGAATCCTCCTCACTGTGTTACAACATTGGGATAGATTAGGAAGCAGTGCACACCTCGGAATCGCTCCGAATATGGCTGTGGTGACCTTGGTCCCACTTAATAATCAACCAGTACCTACACCCCAGACTACCCAGGGACCCCACTCATCCGCCACCTCGGCGTCCAAGTACGGTTCCCAGAGAAGGGCCCCTGCGCTCTTTAAGGGATAAGGTCCCTCCCTGGCGCAGGCCAACAGCCGGACGAACCAGGCTGCACACTGCCAGTCCGGTGTCACTAGTACTGCCCACTCAACTCGATCCCCGATGAGTTTGTCTACGCAACGTCCAATTAAAGGACACGGGGGAAAAAGATACGGAAAGAACGGGCCCCAGTTCACACTGAACGCATCCACAAACTCTGCCCCTGGGCAGCGTCCCCACGACCCAAATCGCTGCAATTGGGCCGTCGCCTCCGATGCGAATACGTCCACGTCTGGCGTCCCAAACCACCTACAAATCTTCTGGAACACCGCAGTACACAATTGGAAGTCAAATCTGTCCCAGAAATTTCGAGACAGCCCATCCGCTGTCACATTCAACTTCCCCGGCACAAATGCCGCCTGTACCACACAATCCAATTGACTTCTACGCTGCTCTAGGCAACGGACCATGGCATTTAGCATCTGGGACTTTGTCCCCCTTGATGATTCACATATGCCACGGCCACTACATTATCCGAAAGGATTCGCACGACCTGTCCCCTGACCAGGTCTCCAAAAACGTCTAGCGCTTTAAGCATAGCCAATAATTCTCTTGCATTTATATGCAAGGCAGCCTCCCTGGGCTGCCACCTCCCCTGCGCTTGCGAATCCCCAGTGGCTGCTCCCCAGCCCATGTCTGACGCGTCCGTTGTCACCACTATTGTGGCCTCCACCGAGACCCACGATTTTGCTACCACTGAGCGACCCAGAGCCTTCGCCCACCAGTCCAAATCTTCGCAAGAACCGCGCGAGAGGCTTCCTCCGTGCACTCCCGCACGACACCAGGTCACCAGGTCATGTTGCCACCAACGTGTGTGCAACTTGCCGTTCTCCACGGCACACAACAAACTTTCTGCCAGCCCCAACAACCGTTGAAGCTCCTTAACAACCGTGACCGGGTCTTGTTGCAGCCTCGCAACCACGCATACCATACCAGCCTGCTTCTCAGGCGGCAGCACAAAACGGGCCGACTCTAGATCCAACATCATTCCCAAAAATCGCAACGCCTGCGACGGTACCAGCACACTCTTTTCGTAATTTACGAAAAATCCCAACTTCCGCAAGGTTTCCAACACTCTCCGCACATCCCGCCGCACACTTGCTGCGGACGGGCCTACTACTGCAAAATCATCCAGGTAAATGAAAATTAACACACCGGCCCGGCGCAAGAAGCGCCTCACCACTGACATAAGCTTCATAAAAGTACCCGGGGCTGACGCCAACCCAAATGGCAGCACACAAAAACGGTAAAGACAACCTTGCCAGGAAAACATTAACAACCGTCGTGCACCGTCCTTTATTGCCACTGCATAGTATGCTTGAGACAGATCTATGGTAGCCATCCACCACCCTGGTCGTAAATGTTCTACCACCCTTGGTAGTGTATCCAAGTAGCACTTCCGTACAACTACAAACTCATTCAAGCCTTTCAGGTTCAAAATTATCCTGATCGATCCGTCCGGCTTTGCCACTGAAAATATTGGCGACACAAATCCCACACTTCCGTTTTTCACTCTCTCAATTACACCTTGAGCTAACATCTCGCTCAATTTCGGGGCAATCTCCTTCGCATCGTCAAACAACGGCGGCCTCGCCGAAACCGCCCTCAGCGGTGGCGTATTTCCCAACTCTAGACCAGCACCGTCTACAATATCCAACACCGCCGGCGACGCCCCAATGGCCGCCCACTCTGCCCTATGGCCTCTCAAACTTCCAGCACGCCATGTGCTCATCATTTTCAAGCTCTGTTCCAGCGCTTGTTTTCCAACAATCCAACCGCACACACAACCAAACTCATCTACTCCCGCTCGGTATCGCCGATGCCTTACACACCCCAGTGTTTCGCATCGTCCAAAAAAAAAAAAAAAATTTTTAAAACCGAGCCATTCGTACTTTCTTATTACCAACACCAACTACTTTTTCCACCGTCCGCCACTCGCGGCTCCCGCCGGTTCGGTCAGCTACCGACTCCGACAATGGGTTTCACATATGAACTCCCAAACACACCTTCTCCTTCAAATTCCGTCACACAAACCAAAAACAAATACTACGAACCTGACAATCCGCATTAAACCACTGCCGCCACGTTCTCAAGAAGCAATTATATCCACGTGCGGACGTACTCGGCCGGCCTAACAGGCCGCCACGTTTTTCGTTCCCACAAATTCTGCCGTTACCATGCCGGCCGCCATCTTAATACTCTCCAACCAGTATCGATAGAAATACTCACCACCAATCGCGTAGCCTCGTAGCCACGCTGCTTTGCTTGGAAAGATGGCGCACCTCAGTTCAACTGCGAAAACGATCTTTCGAAAAGAATTCCCCTTAGTAATTCAACAATCTTAGCTTAAGAATGTCTGACTGCACGCGCCAGCGGCAAGAAAAAGAGTGAGTGGACGCGGACAGGGTAGGGGGAAGCGGGATAGAGGCGGAAGTGACGCAATATTTTGCATAAATGACTGCGTTAATGAGGTAAAAAAGCGCCGTAGGCATAGGGAAGGATCCCAATGTTGTAACACAGTGAGGAGGATTCTACGAAGGAGAAATGAAGATTCTTCCAGAGAACTTGTTCTTGCAGGAGAATCTAATTTCTTTGAGTAGAATCAGACGAAACTGTGTTACAAGATTGGGATCTCTTCCTTTGCCTACGGCACGTTTTTGTTACCCCACCAGCTATTAACGCAGTCATTTACGCAAAATACTGCGTCCGTCTCTACTCCACGTCCCTCTCCCCTGCCCGCATCTACTCCCTCTTTTCTTGCTAGGAACGCTCGAATCCGTGCAGGGAGGCGGGCGGGTCCTGTTTTGTAACACAGTTTCGTCAGATTCTACTCAGAGAACTTAGATTCTCCTGCAAGAACAAGTTCTCTGGGAGAATCTTCATTTCTCATTTACAGACTCCTCCTCACTGTGTTAGAAGATTGGGACAGGTTAGGAAGCAGTGCACTTACTCCCCGGAATCGTTCCGGCGACCCCTTTGGTCCCGCTCAGCAATCACCTTGTACCTACACCCCAGACCACCCAGGGACCCACTGTTTCGCCACTTCGGCGTCAGTACACGGGTCCCGCTGCACTACTCAAGTCATACGGTCAGGTCCAGGCTGATAGCCGGACAAACCAAGCTGAACTCCGCCAGTCTGGATTAACGAGTACTGCCCACCGCACTTGATCTACTATCAGCTTGTCTACACAACGTCCTTTCAAAGGACAAGGGGGAAAAAGGTACTGAAAGAACAGGTCCCAGCTCACACTGAATGCATCCATACTGTGGCCTCCACCGAGACCCAGGACTTATCTACCACCGGGAGTCTTTGCCCACCATTTCAAATCCTCGCAAGATCCTTGCGAAAGGCTCCTCCGGGCCCTTCTTCACAACACCAGGTCGTGTTGCCACCAACATGTGTGCAGCCTGCCGTACTCCATGGCGCACAACAAGCTTTCTGCTAGACCCAATAATCTCTGAAGCTCCTTAACGACTGTAACCGGGTACTGTTGTAGCGCTGTAATCAACCGTAACATACGACCCTGTTTCTCTGGTGGTAGCACAAAACAGGCTTTTACTAAATCCAATGTCATACCCCAAAACTGCAAAGCCTGCGTGCGACGGTACCAGAACACTCTTTACATAATTCATGAAAAAGCCTGACTTTCGCAAGGTTTCCAACGTCCTACGTACATCATGTCGCACACCGGCTGCGGACGGGCCTATCACCGCAAAATCATCCAGATAAACAAAAATTAGTGCACCTGCCCGGCGCAAAAAACGCCGCACTACTGCCATAAGTTTCATAAAAATACCTGGGGCCGAAGCCAAACCAAAGGGCAGCACACAAAAGCGGTATAGACAACCCTGCCAGGAAAACATTAACAACCGTCGTGCTACATTCTTTATTGCCATTGTGTAATAAACTTGAGACAGATTGATGGCGGCCGTCCACCTCCCTGGGTAGCGTATCCAAGGAGCACTTCCTTACAACCACAAACGCATTTAAACCTTTTAGGTTTAAAATTATCCTAACCGATCCGTCTGGCTTTGCCACAGAAAAAATAGGGGATACAAATCCCACAGACCCATTTTTACCCTCTCAATCATTCCTTGAGCTAACATCTCGGTCAATTTCAGAGCAATCTCTTTCGCATTGTAATATGGCGGTCTCGCCGAAACAACAATCAGTGGTGGCGTATTTCCTAACTCTATACTTGCACCATCGACATTATCCAACACTGCCAGCGACGCCCCAATGGCTACCCAGCCTGCACGATGGCCCCTCAAACTCCCAGCACGTCACGTGCTCATCGTATAAATTACTCGTCCAGTTTCAGTTCCCTAACAATCCAACAGCGCACATAAAAAATCTACTCAGGCTCGGTAAAGCCGATGCCCATGCACGCCCCAGCGTTCCGCATCGCAAAAAAAGAAACCGAACGATATGCCAAAATTTCTACAAACCCATTTCTTATCACCACAAACTACAATTTTTTCACTGTCCGCCACTCGCGGTTCTTTCCTGTTCAGTCTCTCACCAACTCCGACAACATATTTCACATAAGAAGTCGCGACCCCACGTCTTGTTCACTATCGTGACTCCACAAATTCGACTACGAAACCAAAAATAAACACTACGAACCTGATAATCCATACTAAACCACTGCCGAAACTTTCCCAAAAAGCAATTTTATCCACGTGCGGACACACCTGGCAGGCCTAACAGGCCACCACATTTTTCGTTCCCACAAAAATTGCAGTGGTCATGCCGGCCACCGTCTTAAATACTCTCCAACCGGCGATAGAAATACTCACCTCCAACCATGTAGCCTCATGGCCACGCTGCTTGCTTGGAAAGATGGCGCATGCCAGCCCAACAGAGAAAACGATAGTGCGGAACGAATTTCTTTCAGTAAATTCAACAATCTTAGCTCAAGGTTTTCTCACTGCTCGCGCCAGCGGCAAGAAAAAGAGTGGACGCGAGCAGGGGAGAGGGAAGTGGGGTAGAGACGGGAGTGACGCAGTATTTTGCATAAATGACTGAGTTAAGTGAGCTGGTGGGGTAATAAAAACCCGCCATAGGCAAAGGAAGGGATCCCAATCTTGTGACACAGTGAGGAGGATTCTGCGAATGAGAAATGTCAACTTCCTGCATCTTCCTTAAAGAATAGGTTCAGATAAAGTAGTATTACTGCTTAAAACCCTATTATAAGAAATAATGCACTCACCATATACATTATATGATGTGATAAGGGAAAAATAGCTGCTGCTTCTTGGATACAGGCATTGGCTTCGGAGACCTGGTTCATCTTGAGGTAGAGACGGGCCAAGAGCAGCCAAATCTGCAGTTGAAGTAACCAAGCCTGCTGTGGGCCACGACGGGGGTGATAACTGCTTAAGGAGGATGCTACTTCTGACAAGGCTTGTTCTACACGGGAAGCTGCTACAGAGTGAGCATGTAGGGAACCTGTCGAATAGAAAAATGGTATCTGTACGCAACATCCAACACATGGTTTAGTTTGGGTCATTCAATAAATTCACTGCCCCCCCCCCCCCACAAAATAGAAACTATACCTAGTTTGATTGACTGAAATATAACAAATCATTACCACTATATAACATTGTTCAGCATTGTGCTCAACCTGGAATGAAAACCGTCCAGACGTTGGGTAATAACATCAATAAATAAAAAAAAATGAGTGCTGTAACCAAACCATGAGGACGTGCGACTTGCTCATGAAGGAGCAGGCCGAAACCAATTCACTCAAAAGCACCACTGATGCAAACGCCCATGATAAATCCAGGGCCTTAAGTTCATGTGCACACACGTAAGGGCGATTGTTTATGTACTTATTGCCATATCATATGCCCGCCTCATCACCTAGCAAATCTATCTTGCAAGTTTCACAAGAGTACCACGTGAGGTACTGATCACGAAGAATCCTTGTTCACATGCAAGAAAAGAGGCGTTTGAGGATGGTCCTATCTTGCGTGGTTATGGGATGGACGCGCTTCTTGTTGGTGATGGGGCTAATATTGCTAAAATATCAAATTTTGATTGGTTATTTGGGGATTAAATGAGCGATTTAAGCCAAAACTACAGAAAAGAATTTTAAATGATAGTAAGAAACAATTTAGATGGTTTTGGGGTCAATTTTTACCACGGCTACCTATAGTTAGACAACTTAGGAAGCCCTAACATAAGTAACAATTTAACACCTAAATAGATTCAGTGCTTAGTTCAATATGAAGCCCACAAAACAAAAAGAGAGTCAGCAATAACAAAAAAAAGTTCAATGCGGCTTACTTAACCACGAAGCAATAAAGGCTAGACAACGTATATTTACCCCATGGATGTAAGGTACATCGAAGTGAACGACTGTTAAAAGTTTCTAATTTCAACAAACTGCTATGCAGTGAGAGTGAATGTTTTAGTTTTTATGGTCACTGTTGGGAACATGTCTTAAATTTGAAATAATAGTCTACGCTTTTTTTTCAAGTACCAAGCAACATAAACAAGCAATAAACAACATCAAGTTTGTTTTTTGCTGCTAAAAATACAACAATACTCTCACAACGTCACAACAGCAACAATAGACAGCCAGTATGCCACGTTGGAAGAGTCCGTAACAAAGAATTGAAAAAGGAACCGTTATGTACTAACGGTTCAAAAGCTCCAATAGTAATCAAGAGAAGAGACTACCATCTTGGAATTTCAGAGAAACGTTTCCGATCGTGAAATTTATATCAAGAATAAAAGGAACTGACAACTTCAACAAATTTTGATGCGATGACACCTTTTCATGAAACTTCGTAAAGTTGCTCAAAGTCGATGGGTTAGTTACCACGGAGTTATTGAAGAATCGGCTCACAGTCATTAGAGCTAACGAGTGAACTAAACAACGTGGTTTGGCTTAAGAATAAACTTATTAGTTGGGGAGTGACATTTGTCATTACCCCATTTCCCTATAATAAAAGATTTGTCCTGGTAAATTCGATGCTTTTGACCACGAACTATGACTGGAAGAGCTAGATCGATCCCATGAATAGCATTTTAGCCGTAATCCACCATGTTTTTAAGATATTACAAATTTCATTTGGGGAAGGATCAAGACAATTCAAAAAATTGTTCAAATAAACTACACAAAATCAACACTTAAGGGCAAGCATTTCAAAGAGAATTCACACGCAATTTTAGGACGTTTTTCTTCTCGTTTACATTTTAAACAATTGTGGAGCAAACGATCCCCAAACAATTATGAAATGGGATGGCATGCTACGCATTGTTAGGAAAAGTTCTAGGATATCATCTGGTGGGAGCGCTAGGAATAGCTTCTACAGTTTAAATTTGGGCATAGAGTATTAAATTAAGCAATTTAAGTCGAATAGTACGAAACAGAAAGATGCAGCAGATTAAAGGGCTGGAAGTTTAAAAAAAAAAGCATTACCCAAGAAATGAGCGTGTAATAAGCTTATACCTTGAAAAACACCTTGACCGCAAGGGACAAAATGTGTACTGAAAAAGTATTGATTAATACAATTTAGGACTACTAATCAGGGGTAGCTATTAGGTTGGCTATATGGATTGGTTCGTACGACTGTCTCATCTGCTGGAGTTCCAGGGTTTAATCTTAGGCTCAGCCCTCCCCTGTGTATTTGGGAAGGTCCCAGAACAAGAACCTATGAATTTCCAAGTAAAATTGTCTCTGTCCATCCTGAGATACATAACCTAACCAGTTGAAAAGGATGTTCATAGAACGTTTCCCTCTTTCTTGAAAATATAAATAACACTTCACCACCAGTACAACAAATTCAGAGTAAACAACAACAACATCATGTAGGTTAGGCCAAACTTAGTTTTTGTGCAGACTTCCGAAGAAGGAGAACGGACAATTCTCAGAAAATTTAAGTAGACTTATGATGTTTTAGAAGGATTCTAAACTGTCATACTGGTGGTGATGTGTTATTTATATTTTCAAGAATGTCGTTACATCACCACTGTCATCGCCTGTTGCCGGTTTTCCAGGTTTCCCTCTTATCACCCCATGGCAAATGTTTACTAGCTTTAGACAGCAACATGGCTTTTTTACTTCAGGTTTTGCAGAATTATTACTATTGAAATAGCAGCAAGATAGATATTTCCGCAGTAAGTGCCATGTGGAGATGTAATGCCCTGTTTTTGCCATGTAAATTGTCATTTTATTTATCCGTTAGGAAAACCAAGAATGTTGCGTAAAAAGAAAACTACTTACTAGAATCTCTATCAGATACTTCTGAGGAATATAGTTGGAATAGACTGCGATTGTCACCAGTGGTGCCTCTTTGTTGCTCAGTGCCATTGGACTCCCTAGACATGTAAAAAAATATGTAAATGACAAATGCATAACTTGTGCATACTACTGTTCCACTAACAATTCTGCGCTTTTGTAATGGTCCACTTACTGCACGTTAAATGATAATCGATACATATTTCACAAAATCTTATCACAGAATCATACACACAAACTTTTCTTACGGTGACAGGTTTTACTAAGTAGTGACATTTTGCCTTACCAGAATTTACTGATACTACGAAAAATATTTGTGAGCCTCATTATGCAACGTTATGTACACCTATTACCACAGATTTGTAATAGCATATGACAGTACAGACTGTCACCAACAATGTCTTTTACAACACAGGCCAATTAGACACTAGAAATAATTAAGAGTACGGTTCCTCAGTTTAATACCTGTAGTTTTAACATAAAGCACAGACAGCTTTTATGTGACATTTTAAATATTTGACTTGAAGTGTTCGTAAGTGCAGACACCCTTTTCTCCTCAAAAACTAGTAAAAGAACCTATACAATCTGCAAGGAGCTCCACAAATTAGTCACCTTCAGTGATGGGCATTACCACCCATGAACATCATAAACGAAAGAACTAGCACTTTACCACAAAAGAAAAAGAAATGACCAGCTCAACTTTTAAATTTTCGGTCACTTTACCGGTAACCTTCAGAAAAGAAACACATAAGAACTCCGACGGAAAAGCTTTACATGCTGGCGTGGAGAAATTAAAAAAAATCGTGCTGGCTGGATCCACTGCTGTCTCCTTGTCTTGTCGTAAAGAGAGACCCCATTTTTCGTCTAGTTTGTAATCACTTCGGCCCTGACATGGTTAGGGATCGACCGATACAGGTTTTTGCCGATCCGATCCGATGCCGATAACTGTCATACCGATCCGATCCGATGCCGATCCGATACCGATATTTAATATTTTTTTACCAAGCAAAATTTATAAACTTAATAAGAACTAAAAAATACAATATTATCCTTGTTACTTCATATAATTGAAAATAAGTTATAATTATCATATTTTTACACTTTTATTGCATTATGTTAAAAAATGTTATTATTATTACACACAATGGATCTATCTGGGTAAAATTTACCAGTGCTTATCCCGTCCGGTTCCTTGTAACTTTTGGCACCTTCTCATATCAGTACCACAAGTAAAAAAAATGAACATATGGACCATATTTAAAGTTAAAGGCCAAAAAAAAAATAGATAAAACCCATTTATCAGCACTGTAGTACAATGAATTTAACGCTGATTAAAATTCTTCATTACAAACGATTTAAAACTTCTGATGTTAAGTATGAGTATCCTACTTTTGTACTAACTGCATATGCACACTTGCACGAGAGAAAAAAACGAAAATCGGAAATTATAAAACTAATCTTTACAGGGGCTGGTCACGCCTTTTAATTTCAAATCAACTGACT
>JAHWFP010234183.1:0-10856 GCA_023313725.1 Lithobius niger | reverse complement strand
ATGCTTGTTCATGACGTCATAGTTTGTTCATGAAAACCTCCTCGAGCAAAGAGAGTTGATCTGGAAAAGGATGCACGGACGACGTATTTTGCAGAACATCACATATACATCCTAAAATTGGTTTTATACTAACTGACTTGATGCAGGGAAAAATCAAAACAATTGATTTGTTTTTAAAACGCTGTCAAACATTCGTGTTTCTGTAGCACGTAGGTGCGTGGATTGAACGAGCAAAGCGAGCGATTTCCACGTAAAGTAAACCTTTTGAATGAGTGGCTCACTTTGGTCTATCAACTTTCATCTCTCACCTTCCTAGGAGACTACATCTGACGTTCTGCAGATGTTTCTCCAAGTGAGGGATCATCAGAAAGTGAGGTGATAAGACACCCATTGAAAAATCTGTACTGAGCAGGACGTAAAGAACAATATTCTTAAAATAAGTGAAACAAGAAAACCCATATAAAGTGTATACTAACACAAATTACAAATGATGTGTGGTTCTTGGTGGTTACATTGATTCAATCAAGTTTCCGAGGAAATGTTTGCGCTGATTGAGTTAGCGAAGCGAACGAAAATCAGCGTTTGTCTTCAGAAACAGGGCTTTTCTGATAAATTGCTTGATCTTTTTCCTTGACTCCTTGGACGTAAAAAAATAATATTGACCTTCTTCCGAGATAACGGATATCGTATACTATACTCTTCTAATTTGCTTGATCGTTTTTTATGTGTTAGGTCTGTCTGTATTATAAGTGTTGCAGCAAGAAGTCTTTTCGAGCGCAGCGAGACGACGCGGAATGAGCGAGCGAAGCGAGCGACTCCGCTAGTTTTAATTATGTAGATGGAAAATAATTAGACGTTGCCATAGTAACAACACAGCTAGCTAAATCCAACATCAGTTGAGCATATCTTGCAGTCTTATAATCCGTGACAATAACAAAGAATTCCTCATGACGAAACGATTTCCCCGGTCACTTCTAAACTCACATTATTGACTGTTTTCGTTGCGAACCGGTAGTGCCGAAACCGCCGCCATGTTGGAAATTTCGATGATTTCTAGCTTCTAGCTGCGAGAAGGTGAAGGTGAATCGTATCATAAATACGCTCTAAGAGAGAGAAGCGTAGCCCATAACGAATACGAAATTACAAAATGTTCGGTTGGCTGGTTGGTTGTTTGGCTGGCTGGTTGCACTTTTTAGTATGGACGGAACCTAAACACAAGGTCGGATTGAATGAAATTTTCCACATCGCTCGAAATCCCCGAAAGTATTGTTGAGCTGGAATTTGCCACTAACTATAAAACACGAAATTAGAGTTTTTCGATGTTATCGATCTAACACTAACCATTCTACATTTTTACTCCTAAATAGTTAAGCAATCCCGATGAAGCATACATTGTGCTGCTGGTAACTGACTTAAAAAAATAACTGGCCAATTCAAACTTTATTGCTTCCTTTTAGCTAACAATTTGTTCGATGCTACTCAACGAAATAATAACATTAATGGTCGTCGCATTTCAACCCCACAAAGAAAAGCAGGCTTAAGCGTTTTTTAATGCTAATATCTACTTTTTTTTCTTGTTCCATCAAAAATAACAAGGAAAAGATTATTGCAATCACCATAAAATAAATGTTATAATAGAGCCCTTTTAATACTCAATTTTAAGCTACAAAACTTGAGCATCGGTTCTTTGGTTCGAAGTAGAGCTGTTGCGGGCCAAAATTTGGGCTAATCAAGCACATCGAGCACATGAAATTTGGTACACAAGTCTATTCTTAGCCTGTAAATCGAGGTAGCTGTGGAACCCCTCAGGATACCCTCTAAGGTCCCTTTCTATGTCCCCACACACTCACCTCAATGAGGTTATTGACCAACAAATTCTTGCTGATCGTGCTAAAAACGTGAATTGGTACACAAGTCATTCTTAGCAAGCAGTACAAATCGAACTATAATTTATCGGTCACCAGCCTAACGGAGAGGACAGTGGTATCACATGGGGTTCCGTATGTAGGTCGATTTGTAGGTTACATATGTAGTAGGTCTTTGGCTGCTTTCATTTGTAATGGAAAGAATGACTTGTGTGCCAAATTTCACGCCTTTAGCGCGATTTGCTAGAATTTCTTGGTCAAGCCTCAGGGAGACACGGGGAAAGGAGGGAAACACTGCGGGTACTTGAGCATATTTCATTGGGAGTTCCATGACTGGTTCGATTTGTTCTAGTAAGAATGACTTGTGTGCAAAATTTCATTCTCTTAGCTCGATCTGCAAGAAAATGTTGGTCAAACCTCAGTGAAGGGGCATAGGAGGACGCGGGGGGGGGGGTATGGGGATATTTCATGGGGGTTCCATGGTTGGTTCAATTTGTATTGCTAAGAATGACTTGTGTACCAAATTTCAAGATTTTCGCTCGATTTGCAAGAATTTGTTGATCGAGCATCAAAGAGAGCACAGGGAGGCACTGGGGGTATACTATGGGGATTCCATGGCTGATTCGACTTGTGCTGCTAAGAATGACTTGTGCATTAAATTCCATGTTTTTAGCTTGATCTGCTAGGATTGTTGCCCAAGACGCAGGGAGGGGGCACAGAGTGGTGCTGGTGGCGAGGGAGGGCTGGGAACCCCTAGGAATAGTTCATTGGGGGGGGGGGGCGGCGGAGTCAATGGCTTTGTTAAATTTATACTGCTAAGACAGACTTGTGTACCAGATTTCATGCTTTTAGCTGGATTCGCAAGAATTTGTTGATCAAGCCTCAAAGAGGGGGTACAGGGAGGCTCTGAGTGCCCTTGGGGGGTATGTTATCGGGGTTCCATGGCTGATTCGAATTGTGCTGCTAAAAATGACTTGTGTTCTAAATTTCGGGTTTTTAGCTTGATCTGCATGAATTTGTTGCCCAAGCCTCAGGGAGGGGGCACAGAGTGGTGCGTGTGGGGGAGGGTGAAGGGGGGGGGGGGGGCATGCTTTTAGCTGAATTTGCAAGAATTTGTGTAGCCTACTCTATTAATGATTTCTGCCCAGTGCTCTACAATAAAAATACTCTGCCGACGAGAATACTGCAGTACCATTAACATCTCGTTCAAAAGGCCCTGGTCGTTGTTAATATCTACATTTTATGCTATAAAAATAAAAAATCTGTTCATTGGTTCAATCTCTAGGTAAGAGCAAAATTGCTAGCCCATTTGGCTTGCCATCACAAGAATATTATAGTCACATTAAAATAGCATCGGTTCCAAGATGCCTACTGACTGCCACGAATCCCACAAGACATGTAAAAAACTGACTAGCACATTGTGGGATTCGTGCCAGTCAGTGGGCATCTTGGAACCGATTCTTCTCTTCACTCAAAAAGTAATTTTGAGTTTTTTTTTTTTAAATAGCATTCAAAAGGCCCTAGGCCATGTCCATACCTACGTTTTAAACTATAAAACTTGAAAATCGGTTCATTGGTTCGTTCTCCAGGTAAGGGTAAAGACTCCCAACAATAAGAAAATGAAAAACAACAACAACTAGAACAAGAAATGGCCATACTGTGGACCCCGTACGGTACAATTGTTGTCATTAAAATTCGTAATGCGGTGAAATAGTTACGATACGATCCCAAATACCGAATTTCGTTGGGCTAATGCAATTCTGGGCGAAATTATACTATAAGAGATCAAAGTTTGACGTTTAACATGGAAGTTCATGCTGAGGCTTCATAAGGATCGCTATCGGGGTCTTTGATATACCTACCAAATTCCATTCATATCACTTCATGTGTTTGGTTATTGGACGCCACGTTGGACCCCCATTTTGAATCTTTCACAAAATTTAAACGGCCTTTCCGTGAGATGCATGATGTTCTGAATATTTGTAACAAATTCGCGTTAAATTTTATGAGCGATTTAGACGTTACAAGATCAAAACGTGTTTGGACGCCGTTTTGATCCAACCGTTTGGTCTAGCTGAGACGATTCACGAAATCAGTACGTCATCTTCCATACAAGGGTAGGTTATCTTCTCCTGGACTGGAGTCTCTTGAACTGCGAAGAACAAAGACGGATCTTTCCCTGACTTTTTCAATATTGCGTGTGATACTAAACTGTGATCCCAGCTTATTTTTTTGAACTTCGCGAAAACGACTGGACGAGAGGACATCCTTGGAATTTGTTAGCAATGAAGCCCTCACTAAACACGTGCATCGTTTTCTTCGGTTATTGAATTGTGAATGTGTAGAATGCCTTGCCTGCAGAGGATTTTTTGCTTAAAGGCACATAAATCCCTCCGTCCTAGCCACTTTACTCATACGTCAACTGCACTAAAATATAGGTCATACGACCGCAGCGCGCATTGCTCTGTGAAACAAGCATGACGTCACATCCGACGCTAGATCATACTCATTTCGGAGCCGCGCTATGTGACGCGTCGTACGAATGCTAAAGGTAAACAAACACTAGCGCAGATGACTGCACGTTATGCTAAGGGTAAAAGTAGTCCTAGTCCACACCAGAAGTAACCAGTCCAAGTTAGGGCTAAAGTAGGTTTATTCCGGTCCACGCGGGCAGTACAGTAGTTCAGTGAAAGCTCAGGCAGCTTAGGAGGGTTCACCCTTGGCAGTGCAAGGAGAGGAGAGAAGTGTTGCTGGGCCAGAGCCCAGAGGTGAACTGATCAGCTGAGACCAGGGCTATTGGTTAAATAGAAGCTCGAAGTACCAGTAGACAACACCACATGTCCCCACAGCACTTCACCCTCTCACCTGCACTACTGTGGCTCCACCTATGTACATGTGTAATAGTACAGCAACCACATAACTATAAGTATACATGCAGACAGGAACCATAGTTAGCTTATATCAATTACATATCATTAGTGCACTAGCACTACTTAGCACATACTACAAACATATAAGGATCGTAGGGTGTGACTAACAACTCTACAATAGCTAGAAGATGCTACAAGCATCATAACACTGGCATACAGGGGGTCCTTATTCGCCAGTGTTAGTAAGAGTAGTGGTAAAATACGATATTCGGTTACACATATATACCCCCCACTTCCGGTCACGTGATAAAAGTGGGGGTAATGATGCAGTTCCGATCATCTGTTGAAAAGTGGGGTTCCATTTTTCGTCAATCTGGAGGATGGTGGAAAAGTGCATTTTACTATCTGTTTTCCGGCTTTCGTCGATGTGGAGGACGGTGGGAAAGTACTTTTTGCTTCCTGCTATGATGTCACTTCTGGTCACGTGATCAAAGTGGGGGTATTGATGCACTTCAGATCACATGATGAAAAGTGGGGGTGTCTCTTCCATTTTTTTCGTCAATCTGGAGAAGGGTGGAAAAGTGCTTTTTACTATCTGTTTTCCAGCTTTCGTCGATCTGAAGAAGGGTGGGAAAGTACTTTTTGCTTCCTCCTGTGATGTCACTTCCGGTCATGTGATCAGTGTGGGGTAATGATGCACTTCAGTTCACATGATGAAAAGTGGGGTCGTCACTTCCGGTTTTTTGTCAATCTGGAGGAAGGTGACCTTTTTTCGTTTTTTTGTTATTTTGGAGAGGATGCCTTTTTCTACCTTTTTTAGGTCACAAACATACATATTCCCAGTCATGAGATCAAAAATGGGGGTGTCACTTCCGGTGGGTAACGAAAAGTGGGGGTCCTGTTTTTCATCAATCTGAAGGATGGTAGGAAAGTGCCATTTGCTACCCTATTTTCGTTTTCATCAATCTGGAGGATGGTGGGAAAGTGCCTTTCGGTAATTTTCTTCATTTTCATCGATCTGGAGGATGGTGGGGAAAGTGTCTTTCAGTACTTTTTTTCATTATTAAAAATAAATAACAAAAAAAGAAAAAGCATGGATTCCAGTTCAATAATTTTAACGGGAATAGGTGGCGAACTGAGCTGCAATTTAAAAACGCCCATATACCTAGACCCTAAAAAAGAGTATGAAATGGCGCTCGTCTCCTTGGATACGTACTACAGTATTTTCAACGTGCACGCTGACAATAACAAATTTTTTTACACCATCGATGGTGGAGCGAATTGGATCGAGGTGAGAGTCGTTCCCGGCGCTTACGAAATTTCGGACTTGAATAATTTTATACAGTCTACTTTGGAAGGAAGCGGTCACGAAAAAAATGCCATCGTTTTAGAACCGAATCACAATACTTTAAAAACAAATTTGGTTATAAATAATCCGCTCTGCGGCGTTTCGTTTCTAGGGGATAATAATTTAGGAACTGTTCTAGGATTCCTTCAGGGAACTTATACTAAAACTCAGCAAGGTCAAAAATCCGTGGATATAATGGGGTTGAATACAATTTTCGTTCATACCAACATAATCGGGTCTTCCTACGTGAATGACGACACTCAACCTTGCATATACGCTTTTTATCCGGGAGTGCCACCGGGTTATAAGATGATAATTTCCCCTCAAAATTTAATTTACCTTCCCGTAACTACCGACAAGATTCGTAATATTCGTATTTGGTTAACTTCTCAAGATAATGAAATGATAAATTTAAACGGGGAAACCCTTACCGTCAGACTTCATCTGAGGTCTAAAAAATAATTTTGTACGTATTAAAAAAAGAATGTTAGTATTCGAAAGAAAAAAAAGAATAATTGGAAAAGGATTCGTCGTAGATAATAATCAATTAAGGGCAAAAAACGCAGCATTCATCAAATTTATAACGAGAGCGAGAAGATGAGTTTAACGGAACATTACCTCGATATAAACGAATCTTTACAACAAGATTCTTCCGTGGAGAGCTACGCATTTCATGAATATAATCCGATAGTAGGAACCAATCTAAACAACGTCAATTCGGAAATTAGAATCGTAATCGAAAACCAGGATTTGTTCCTACACGTCGCGAATAGTTATCTTCTGATTAAAGGCAGGTTACTGAATGCCGACGGTTCTAGTTTTGCCGATGCGGACGTAGTGTCTCTCATCAATAATGGTTCCATGTACCTGTTTTCCAGCATTAAATATCACTTGGGGGATAAGCTAGTGGACGAGTTAAATTACCCCGGTTATGGGACTCTCATGAAAGGTCTCCTTACGTACGGTTCGACCGATCAAGTGTCGTTGCTGGGGAACTGCTGGGCGTTAGATGCGGCAGAATCTTCCGCGGCTAGTTTAAACGATAACATCGGATTCAAATTACCGCATTCCATCATCGTGAAGGAAACGACTCCTAAAGGAAGCTTCTCATTCGCCATTCCCTTAAAACATTGCATGGGATTTTTCGAAAATTATAACAAGGTGCTGTACGGTGCCAAGCATGTCCTAACGTTGTCTAGGGCGAGCAATGAAGACGCTGTATTCAGGGCAGCTGCAGCAGCCGTTGGGAAAGTCGAATTGAGTAGCGTTTCGTGGCACGTACCCCACGTAACCACATCCGACGAGCAAAAACTCAGGCTTTTTAGTTACATAGAAGGTGGGATGAACGTGGACTTGGGTTTTAGGCACTGGCATTACGATAGTTGCGAACTTCCTCAGAGCACTAGTTTCACATGGCGCGTGCTTACTACTTCGGCCGTTGAAAAACCGAGGTGGGTTATTCTAGCTCTTCAGACTAATAGAAAAGATGCGCAAACTAAAAATCCAGCCGTATTTGATCACTGCAGTCCTCAAGACGCTCACGTAACTTTAAATTCTGAACGTTACCCGTTCTTGGACTTGAACGTAAATTACGCTACTGGAGAATACTCGATCTTGTATAGAATGGCTCAATAGTTTAGACGCGCTTTGTACGATGTCGGGGACTTGTGTATCGATTCTGTGCAGTTTAAAAAGACTTATCCTCTAGTAGTTTTGGACTGTTCCAAGCAATCGGAGAGACTTCAGTCCGGCATAGTCGACGTACAAGTAAAGTTGAAATTTAACGCCGCGGTTCCAGCTAACACGACGTGCCACGCGCTGTTGATCGGTGATAGAAAACTGAGTTTGAAATTGGATAAAGGCAAAGTCGAAGTGATTTATTAAAAAAAAGAGAGATGGTGAAACAAAAAACGAAAACAAGTAAAATCGGAAAAAAACGGAGCGGGGTAAAAAGAAAAAAAATCGCGAAACGAGGTGGGTTTTTACCATTGTTGGCATTGCTGGGACCCATCTTAGCCGGTGTAGGTGGTCTAGCAGGAGGTGCCGCCGGTATCGCCGCTGCAGTTAAAAAGAGCCAGAACGATGCTAAGGTAATGGAAGAAATGGTGAGACATAACAAAAAGATGGAGGGTTCGGGGTTGAAACGTAAAAATAAAAAAAAAGCGAATCGTGGCAGAGGGCTCTTTCTAAGGCCAGTGAAGGTCTGATCGATTTTACTAAACCGTTAACGAATCTCGATTTAAACAGATTAGTCAAAGTTTTGAAAATTCCTAAATACAGAGGTACTTTTAGCAAGGATCGTCTGCCGTTAAATCCTAAACCTCGTGGCGAATGCGGCATTGTTAATCTCGAAAATTTTTACGATGGAAATGGAAGTCATTGGGTGGCTTACTCGACAGTTACTGACATACCCTGTTATTTCGACAGTTTCGGGAACCTCGAACCACCGACATCCATTTCGGAGTATTTGGGTCCCGTTAAATACAATTACGACAGGGTGCAAAATTTTAATCAAACATTGTGCGGTCATTTCTGTTTATTTTTTCTAAGTTTCTCGTGCAAGGGATATGATTACGAAGATATTTTAAGACGGTTAGCTCTTTAACCCCATTTTTCTTCGTATGGATCGGTAGGTCTCTGCTTTGACCATGGTATACAACGAGTCTTGGTTAGGTATATATCTATCTGGTAATCTTTATCCTCCGTGCTTGCTGTATCAGCCATTATATAAATCACGTTACCATCGTTATTTCAGTTATACTTAGAGTTGATGGTTGGAGAAGTCTCTTGAAACCGAGATAAACTTGAAATCCTTTGTTTTCGGGTACACTTTCCGATAAATCAAAAAATGAGTTATTAAACACCGAATCTTTATATCTGGAGGATTTGAACTATTTATATAGTCTCCGCTACTTCCTATATTCATTCCCAGGATATACCAACCGGATGTTGATAAGTAGTATTGGCGAGGATAATTATTGTTACACGTAAAAAAGTGACCTTTAGGGTAAGGACTAGTTCCGCGAAAAGTAACTATACAGTCGATACGTGGATTTATATATCTTTCCATCACAAAACCGACGTTGTCAAAATGATTCTTGGCTTCCTCCGTGTCTGGTGGGAGTTTTTTTTCTACGTTTAAAGTAACCATTCGACTATCGACGTAACCCTTAGTAGCCACGTCGTGTTCCGCGGTTGGAGGGAGCGTAAATTTGATTCGTCTATTTTTTGCATCGAGTACCCCATCCTCGTCCTCGTTCAACGCCGTTTGAAGTTTGTCTATTTCGTAGGCATCTCTAATAACCTCGAAGAAATTGTCTCTATTAACAGCTTCCGAAGGGCTTTCGGGGCTCGCCAGGTTACTGATTCGTTTATTTTTAGCGTCGAATATGCCGTGAGAGTCCATGATCAAGGCATTATCAAGTTTGGTTTCTAATTCGTTTATACCGAGAAGCTTCGCGTCGACGTATTCTTTATTCGCGGCATCCTTAGATTGTGCTGGTGATGCGAGATTCTTGATTCGTCTCCGTGTTGCATCGAGTACCAAACGCTCACCCTCATCCTCGTTCAACGCCGAGTGAAGTCTATCTATGCGGTACCCGTCTCTAATAGTCTCGAAGAGAAATTCTCTAGTAACAGCTTCCGAAGGTTTTTCGGGGTTCATGAGGTTACCGATTCGTTTATTTTTTGCGTCGAATATTTCGCGAGAGTCCATAATCAAGGCATTGTCAAGTTTGGTTTCTAATTCGTTTATACTGAGAAGCTTCGTATCAACGTATTCTTTATTTGCGGCATCCTTAGATTGTGCGGGGGATGCGAGGTCCTTGATTCGTTTATTTTTTGCATCGAGCAGTCCATCAGGACCTTCCTTTAAAGCGTAACCGAGTTTGGTCTCCACTTCGTTTATAACGACAAGCTTCGCGTCGACGTATTCTTTATTCGCTGCATCTTTAGATTGTGCGGGGGATGCCAGATCCTTGATTCGTCTATCTTTCGCGTCGAGTTGCCCATCGGCACTTTCCTCCAATGTAGTTTTTAAATTTTTTACATCTATCAACTGAGAATAAGTCACCGCATCTTCGGGATCTACACCAGCAGCTAGATTAGTTAAGCGATTCATTCGCATGTCCGATACAGTTTTTGAATCGACGTAATCCTTAGTCGCTGCATCCTTAGATTGCGAGGGAGTTTCGAGATCTTTAATACGTTTCTTGTCAGCGTTAAAATGTCCATCCGCATCTTTCTTCAATCCTACGTCGGCTTTAAATTTTTTTACTTCGTTTTCTAATTCGGTAAATTGGGAATAAATTACGACATCTTCGGGTTCTGTAGCAGCTCCGACTTTAGTCAGTCGCTTATTCTGCATGTCGTAATCATGGTTCAGGTCTAATATAAATCCTATACCCGGAACCCCTTTCACATCTCTTTGCGTTCATTTCAAAGACTGTCCAAATTTATTAACCGGCATTTTGACGATTCTTTTTTTTTTATATATAAACAAAAGGAATAAGAAATGTCTCATTCTACCTGGTATGGAAATCTTTCGAGGCTGTTGCAATCAAATTCTCTAGAAGTTAAGACGGAAAATGCGACAAATTTAAAAAATGGAGTAAAGTACGTCTTATCTCCTTCCGTAGAATTCGAGGATTTAAAAGGAATAGGTTCTCCCATTTTGAACAAAGATTCCAGGTGTAAGGGATGGATTTCTCCGTCGACCCCCGAATCTCAAACCGCGATGAAAAATCTTAAACGATACATCTGCAAAAAATTAGA
>JAHWFP010234182.1:0-16613 GCA_023313725.1 Lithobius niger | reverse complement strand
CAGCTAGTCAGAGCGATTGGGCGATAACTGGAAGGAGAAGTAGGGTCTTTGCCCGGTTTTACAATCGGGATGACCACTGCTGTCTTCCACGCTGCTGGAATAGAGCCCTCTGCCCACACACGGTTGAACATCCCCAGCAAGAACTGCTGGGAGGCAAGGGTCAGATGTTTCAACAGTTGATAGTGAACATCATCAGGCCCCGGGGCGGAGTCATGCGACTTGGACAAAGCTGAAACAAATTCCTGCCAGGTAAATGGTAAATTGTACTCCTCTATCCCATCGGAGCGAAAGTCAAGAAAGCGAGCCTCTCCTCTACGCTTAATCCCGAGGAAACCAGGATCATAATGGTCATCACTCGAGACCCGCGCAAATGCAGACGCAAGACAGTTGGCGATATCTGGCACAGAAGAGACCACGGTATTCGCCACCTTCAGCTGTGAAACCGGGGGAAGCACGCTCCTCCCCGAGATCTGGCGCACCTTCCGCCACACCTGCTGAGCAGGCGTGGAGCGCGTGATCGACGAAACATAAGCTGCCCACGAAGCACGTCTAGCCTCACGGATGACATACCTGGCACGGGCACGACAGCGCTTAAACGCTACAAAGTTGCCAGTAGTCGGGCTGACCGTGAATGCACGTAACGCTCGCCGGCGGGCCTGAATGGCCTGCCCGCAAGCAGGCGTCCACCACGGAACAGGAACCCGCCGCGGCTGTGTGGACGTACGCGGGATAGTAGCATGAGCAGCAGCAAGGACCACATCAGTGAAATGAGTGGAAAGTTCATCCACATCAGAAAAGTCCTCAACCGCACGCTGAAACACAGCAGCCTCAGCAAAGGCTGACCATTCGGCACGTTCAAGCGCCCACCGGGCTGGCCTGGAGCCACAGAACCCCCTTGTGTTGTGGACAACACAATGGGGAGGTGATCGCTTTCATGCAGATCGGCAGTGACAGCCCAAGTGAAGTGAACCGGGATGGCCAGCGAGCAAAAGGCTAAGTCCACCGCTGACCAATTGCCCGTTGCCAAGTTACAGTGTGTCATGGCTCCATCGTTCTTTATGGTAGCGGACCCCCTCCGCATCCACTCCTCAAGGATCCTCCCTTTGTTGTCTGTATGAGGTCCCCCCCACTGGACATGGTGGCTGTTAAAGTCGCCCAGCAACAGAAAAGGGGCAGGAAGCTGGCGGACCAGGTCCTCCAGGTCACCAACCCCAAAGACCTCATCCGGTGGCAAATAAAGCGAACAGACAGTAATATCCAAATGGAAAGAAACACGAACTGCTACCGCCTGAAGCCTAGTGTGCAGAGGCACACTGGCATGCGGCTGAGAGTGTTGAACCAGCACTGCAACACCACCATGTGCACGTGGCACAGGGTCAGCATCCAGACGGTAGACAGAATAACCTCGAACAACCGGATTATCTGACGCCTTAAAGCAGGTTTCCTGTAGACAGCAGCACAGAGGTCGCCAATGCGACAAAAGCAGCCGCAGCTCTTCGGCATGGGTCCGATAACTTTGGCAGTTCCACTGAACGATGGCATGGGCAGGCATTAGGGCGGGCTGAAGACTGAATTATTCTCCTCAACTCCTCCTCTGGGCGATCCGAAAACATCCGAATCCTCACCCGAATCAAAAGATGGAGTGAGGTTCAGAACGAAGTTGTCCTCGGAAGGAGGAAAAAGTTCTGGAGAATTGGAACAGGAAATCTCTCCCTGTTCCATGGGCAAAGTAGTATCAAGATGTTGAGGGGACACAACGGACCCCTCAGCAAGCTGGCCGTTCAACGACAGTTTCACTTTCTCTCCTGGTGGCGACGTCCTCACGGGTGGTGATGAGGCCTTACCAGCAGGAGCCTTTTTCTTTAACTTTTTCTGTGGTTCACTCCGGGCAGGCGGAGGCTTAGCTGAAGCCCCATCCTGCTTGGGAACAGTTACAGCAGCAGGAACAGCAGCAGGAGCAGAAGCATTTGCAGGCTGGGCAGATGTCGACGGCAAGGCTGCAACCGGGTCCGAAGGACCCAAAAGACCCTGCAAAGATGGATGTTGCTGGGTCAACAAAGTAATAAGCTTGCCCACCGTCATCGTCAAAGACCTGAGCTCAGAGCGTAAATCTGCCAAATCAGCAGAGTCACTAACTGGGCCAGGCGTTGGCGCACCGCACACCTGCGCAAAAGAACGAGTCATTGCCGGTGCCGATAGCTTGGCTTTCTTTCGGGCCTCCGAGTAGGAAAGCCCGTCCTTCACCTTTAGTTCCTGCACTCGACGTTCCTCAACATAAACACGACAGTCCCGTGAAGAGGCTTGGTGCTGACCACCGCAGTTGACGCACTGCTTCGGGCCAGCACAGTCAGCGCCTTCATGGGCTGCCTGAGCACAGGAAACACAGGTAGGCCTACCTTTACACGAGCTGCTGGTATGACCGAAACGTTGACAGCGGAAACACCGCATCGGATTCGGAACGTAACTCCTGACCTTCAAGCGCAGGTAACCGGCAGTAATGTGCTGCGGTGCAACTGGCGTATCAAAGGTCAGGAAAAAGGTGTCAGTTGGCTGGGCACCATTCTCGCCTTTCCGTGTCAAACGCCTCACAGCCGTAACACCCTGTGACTTGAGTTCGTCCAGGATGGCATCATCACCGAGACCCCTCAAATCAAAGCATGTCACGACCCCCTTGCTGCTGTTCAAAGTACGATACGGCTCGACATGCACTGGGCATGACCCCAGCGCACTCGCTTTTAAAAGCCTCTTCGCCTGACCATCGTCTGCAACTTCCACAAGGTACCCCCCAGCACGGAGCCGAGAGACACTCTTCGGATCCGAACCACAGATCCCTTTCAGCGCTTTGTGGACAGCGAACGGACCGAGTTGTGTAACATCTCGGCCCTCGCCTGTCACCACCAGGAACTTCGGGACTTGGTCCCGACTCTTACGAAAGCTTAGTAACTGGGCACCAGGCCCAACCATCTCGGGTTCCCTCCTCTGGCGCTTGCTAGTGCGGCGAGGAGGGGAAGAATTTTGGGGGGAGGGGGGAGAAGTAGTTGCCATGTAGAGCAAAAACAAGTCGCGGCGGTGCGCCCCCCAGAAAAGAAAACCCCGCGCGGCACTCAGGTGATGCAGGGCCGGAAGCCGCATATCCAGGGCCCTGCACCAGGAAGCTAACACCGCCGTCTATCTCGGTGAGGTGGCAGCCTAAGCATGCCGAGAGGCGAGGCCACCAAGGAAGCCGTACACACCACCTCCCTCGATAACCCAAACAGTTCGGGTCCGTGATGCAGATGGATACAGCACAAGCCGCCTCCCCACAACGACAGAACCCGAAAGGTCATAGCCGATTGACCTTAGGCCGGCTCGCCCAGGCCACCCGTCCTCCGGAATAAGGAGCCAAAGCCCGAAAGCCAGGATCTCCGCCTCCACGGATTACTAGGTTGCAGCACACGGCCAACATGCTGGGGGATGAGGATGAAAAGCCCAGTGGCCAGAATGGGCAAATCGGAATCAAACCCAAAAGGGGATTCAAACCGCCAAACATCCTCTAAGCAGCCACCCCGGGCCCGGTTTGTCTGGATGTCCCTTCACCTCTTTCGGACTAGTGCTTGCGACGGGTGTTAAACCTGCCCGCCATACACACCGTAGGCGCACTCGCAAACCGTAGTGTTGAGGTTGCTAGTGTTCAAGACGGACAAAAACCCTCCGCCACGCAGACCCTTGGCACACTAGCAAACCGTGATCTTGGGTTCCCTTTTAGTCGCCTCCTACGACACGCAGGGGTACGGTGGGCTTATTCTACCCCCAGCCCACAGGGGGCAGTGCAGTTGTCCGGGTTGCCACTGCACCACACATTACAGAGATGTTATTCAAACCCCTAATCTAAATCTTGTCATACATATGTACCTCCTGCAAAAATTGAAAAACACCGGACAGGAGGACAGACTTATCACCCAAATGACGCGCAATGTCGTGCGGAAGATGGAAACGACGACGAACACCATCAAGATGGTGACAATCAACAAGGAAGTGCCGGACCGTAAGTGGCCAGACCGTAAGTGGCCGTCAACACTCAAGAACATTCAGGAGGGTCAACCCCCCGCAAAAGGAAACAGTGAGTAAGTCGAGTGTGACCAACGCGCAAACGGGCCAACACCACCTCCTCACGGCGACTGCGGCCACACGCCGAGTGCCATTCCTCAACAGTGCCTTTAATAGCACGTAACTTATTACCGACTTGACTGTCCCAAAAGGCTTGCCAAAAAGCGTGTAACCTCAGACGCAGAGTTGGAAAGGCGTCTGAGGGAACAAGGCTGAGATCCCTACCGAGAGGGCCAGAAAGGGCCCCTTTCGCAGCAGAATCAGCTTGCTCATTCCCTGCTATCCCAACATGGCCCGGGATCCAGCAGAAAAGCACGGTTTTCCGCTGGCCAGGCAAGCGGGAAAGCAAGGCTTGGACACGTTGTGTCAAGGGGTTCCGAGGATTGTAATTCGCCAAGGACTCCAGGGCACTCATGGAATCGCTGAAGACAATGAAATGGGTGCCCTGAAGGCCAAGGATCCATTCCACCGCCAAACCAAGAGCCAAAAGCTCTGCAGAAAACACAGAATAGCCCAATGGAAGGCGATGGGCAACCGTACTCCCTTACACACACAAGCACACGCCACGCCAACGTCAGACTTCGACCCATCAGTAAACAGCCGCTGATATCCGGCGTAGTGAGAACACAGCCGCCGGAACTCCCGGTCGGTGATTTTGAAGAAGTACTGCGTGGCTGCAGGGTGGGGAAACTTCAGCTATACCTGCCTTATACAGCAAATTCCTAAGCTTCGGTCTTAAGGACCAAAAATAAAGAAAGATATTCGTTTAGCTACTGAAAACCCTCCCCAGTTTCCAATTTGCCGACTGGCTTACCGGGGGAATAATGGTTTACTTTTAAATTTAACCTAAATTGAATATAATCCCATCCTCGTCGCCATTGTAAGATATGCTGTGGGTTTTCTTACGTTAGTGTGACCTTGGCGACTAAGCCAGCGTTTAAGTGATTGACACGCACACAAGGTGTTGAGTAACTAACTAGTAGTTGAAGAGGCAGTGTCTGACAAGCGGCGTTGCTTCAGTATTTGGTAACAACTTGAGCACCCCCTGGTGGGCGTGCATGCTATTACAATTAATGTTTCAGAGATATACATGGTTAGTAGCACTCAGTTACGTCTATAGTGCCCAAACATTACATGCAGATATGCAATAGGAATGTGTAAAAAAATTACTAAACTGAGTTTTGAATAAATGGGGGTTATTGTTAACATTCAAAGGTAGTAATAGCAGTCACTGGATGCTACGATGGATATTTATCAGTACTCATTCTCGTGAAATAGAAAGGGGAAAACCTCTTTTTGGCGATCATGTCAGCTTCAGATTTTGAAGTTGAGCATCGACAAGCGCAATCTGAACAACTTTGTGATCCTGACCAGTATACAGGCCAGATTTTAATCATTATAAATTATCCATTTACAAAAGTGTAGATTATTCCATCCTTATAACGGCCCATTGCCCATTCGAGTTGTAACTTTCGTTATTATATTAAACTGCTGCAGCATCGTTTGTCCATTAACCCTTTGACAAATACTATGAATACTTCGCACAAGAACAGAAATAACTAAATCCAGCGACAACGACTTCAGTCCAGTGGATAACACTCTGGCCTCCAAGCTAAGAGGACACTACATTGAACCGAGTCTATGACCTTCCAAAATAAAGACCCCCTCCCCCCAACAGCAATCGGAATGGCTTTCACGGGGTCAAGTATTTGTTGGCTGTCAATCGTGAAGCGTAACATTTGTCAAGAAAATGTTTGTTATTATCATCTACCAATTTTTTCCTTATCATCATTATTTTTTTCTCTTCCTTACAGGATGGTGAATTTAACGATATGACGGACGAGCAGGTCCGTTACAAAAATGCAATGAAAAGGATTGAGTCAAGAAAGCCAAATAAAATCATCCCATTGCCAAAGGTCCGTGACATTTATAAATTCTTTCTGGTATTGTATTCCACTATCAAGTGAAAAAAATGAAATCGTATTACTTAATAAAAAATGACTGGTTGGTGTATGGATTGAATTCGTCCATCATTGGTCTTCAACCATTACTGGAAGACATGACGTCAATGTGCTTTCAGACGGAGGTTTATGAGCCGTCTTTTAGTTGTACATTATTTTATGGTTAATATATGATTAATGATGTCTTAATTATGTCTGAATAGTTTTGGATTTGAGAGCCAAAACCCCCGAACCCCTAACCTATTGATTTATGACCTTAAATGCACCAATAGTAGGGCAAAGAATGCATGAGAAACATGTGAAATGAATTGGTCAGTCTATTCAAAATTTATCGTTGATACAGTCATACTGACAGGCAGGCTACAGTACATGACAAGAATAAAGGATGATGCTTCGCATCGCGCGTCACAAATAAAAAAAAAAGTGTTCTGAAAAATATCATTCCACCATCAAATACATTAATCACCAATGAATACAGATGATGGCATATTGTACTTAAATTTCAGATTGCTTGAGGGGGAATACAACCCTCGATCTTTGACACCACCGAAGACCAACCCACTCAGCCATATTGATGTGGCAAGGAAAAAAAAAACAGTGAATCTCAACAATTTAAACAAAAGGGAAAGGTTCCCTATAATTCGAAGGCGAATGGCTTCATTTTTCAAAAGATCAGTTTTCAAACATAAAAAATTTTACAGAGACGTGCCAACAAATGGTTGCCATATTCGGAATGAATGAGGTATTTTGCTAACACGATCTTGTTTTTATTTTTAACTGTTCCTTTGAAAAATTAAGCCTGCCGGCATCAGCCACTCACCCAGTGGGAGCAAGGGGGTCATTTGTCCCCCCGCCCCGCAGACACCAAATCAAAATTGCAAAATAAACAAATAAGTCCACTGCGACTTAAAATTGGGTCTTCCAGGTGTCTCAAAGGTGCTCAAACTGCCGAAAAGCATTGGCTCACAGCTCTCCGCCAGATCCCCTAGCTGAATTTGGCACACTGCATCTTTAATTTCTTTACTCCTCACCCCCCCCCCCCCCCCCCCCCCAAAAAAAAATTCTTCGGTGCGCCACTGGTCAGCATCTTATCGTACATTACACATTTAAAAAAAATTATACACATACTAACATGTCCTTTATTTTTTCTATTTATTTTTATGTCCGTATGGCTTAGCGGTAGCCAATCTAACATTTAAGTCTAATAGACAGCGGATATAGGCCAACCTAAGGGGGGGGGATTGAGGCTTAATGGCGCGTCGACAACTTGGTCATTAGCGCCAACCTCAGTCACAGTGCAGTGGTCCGGGTTGCCACTGCACCACACATTACAGAGATGTTATTCAAACCCCTAATCTAAATCTTGTCGTACATCTGTACCTCCTGCAAAAATTGAAATACACCGGACAGGAAGACAGACTTATCGCCCAACTGACGCGCAATGTCATGCGGAAGATGGAACCGACGACGAACACCATCAAGATGGCGACAATCAACAAGTAAGTGCCGGACCGTAAGTGGCCGTCGACACCAAGAACATTCAGGAGGGTCAACCCCCCGCAAAAGGAAACAGTGAGTAAGTCGGGTGTGACCAATGCGCAAACGGGCCAACACAACCTCCTCACGGCGACTGCGGCGACACGCCGAGTGCCACTCCTCGACAGTGCCTTTAATGGCCCGTAACTTATTACCATCCTGTCTGTCCCACAAGGTTTGCCAAAAAGCGTGTAACCTCATACGCAGAGTTGGAAAGGCATCTGAGGGAACAAGGCTAAGATCCCTACCGAGAGGGCCAGAAAGGGCCCCTTTCGCAGCAGAAACAGCTTGTTCATTCCCTGCTATCCCAACGTGGCCCGGGATCCAGCAGAAAAGCACGGTTTTCCGCTGGCCAGGCAAGCGGGAAAGCAAAGCTTGGACACATTGTGTCAAGGGGTTCCGAGGATTGTAATTCGCCAAGGACTCCAGGGCACTCATGGAATCACTAAAGACAATGAAATGCGTGCCCTGAAGGTCAAGGATCCATTCCACGGCCAAACCAAGAGCCGAAAGCTCTGCAGAGAACACAGAATAGCCTGATGGAAGGCGATGGGCAACCGTTACACCCTTACACACACAAGCACACGCCACGCCAACGTCGGACTTCGACCCATCAGTAAACAGGCACAGATAACCGGCGTACTGAGAACTCAGCTGCCGGAACTCCTGTAAGTACCTTGCTGGTAGGGTGGAACCCTTCGGGAGGGACGCCAGAGAAAAAATGAAACTGCCACCTGGGACAAGCCAAGGGGCAACTGGCATTCCCCCAAGCCTCAAGACGCAGGGCATTTCAAAGGCTATCTCCTGACAGGACTGCTGGAGCCTATCGCGGAAATCACCCTTACCCACCCTGCGTCTACCGACTCGCAAGTCTGGCCCAAAAACCATGGACCAAGCAGGACTGGATTGCACAGCACGCAAACGCACAGCATACTGAATGGCAAGCTGTCGCCGACGAATGGCCAAAGGTGGCTCCGAGGCCTCAGCATAGAGGCTGACCACTGGAGAAGTTCGAAAAGCCCCAGTCGCCACACGCAAGCCACTGTGATGCACAGTGTCCAACATCCGGAGAGTGGAGTCACTAGCCGAATCATAGACCATACACGCATAATCAAGTTTGCTGCGGACAAGGGCTCGGTAGAGGCGCAACATGGTAGTGCGATCGGCACCCCATGAAGTGCCCAACAGGACCCGCAAGATGTTAAGCGCCCGCAAAGCCTTGTCTTTAAGCTGACGTAAGTGTGGAAGCCAAGACAACCTGGAATCGAACACCAGACCCAGGAAACGTGCCTGTGGGACAACAGGAATTTGTGCCTGTCCCAAGTACAGGCAAGGATCCGGGTGCAGTGTTCGTTGGCGGCAAAAGTGGATGCACACAGTCTTGTCCGGAGAAAACCGGAAACCATTACTTACCGCCCAGGTCTGGACTTTGTTAATTGCCAGCTGTAGCTGCCGCTCGCAGGTCTGCATGCGAGCTGCCCGAAAGCGCAGGCCGAAGTCATCGACAAACAATGACTGGGGAACAGCAGCTTGCTGAGCAATGGGGTTGATCCCTATAGCAAACAAGACGACACTAAGAACACCTCCTTGAGGCACACCATTCTCCAAGACAAACGGGCAGGAAAGAGTCGCCCCGACACGAACACGAAAAGAACGGCCTGAGAGGTAAGCAGAAAGCAACAATGGCATCTGTCCCCTCAAGCCATAGTTATAGAGATTACGGAGAATCCCATAACGCCACGTCGTATCATACGCCTTCTCCAAGTCAAAGAAAACCTGAACCAGATGATGACGCAGGCGAAAAGCCTCCCTCACATCTGATTCAAGGGCAACAAGATGATCGATAGTTGACCGAAACCGTCGAAAGCCACACTAAGACACAGATAAGAATCCCCGTGATTCCAACACCCACACCAACCGCTCACTGACCATCCGTTCCATAAGTTTACAGACGCAGCTAGTCAGAGCGATTGGGCGATAACTGGAAGGAGAAGTAGGGTCTTTGCCCGGTTTTACAATCGGGATGACCACTGCTGTCTTCCACGCTGCTGGAATAGAGCCCTCTGCCCACACACGGTTGAACATCCCCAGCAAGAACTGCTGGGAGGCAAGGGTCAGATGTTTCAACAGTTGATAGTGAACATCATCAGGCCCCGGGGCGGAGTCATGCGACTTGGACAAAGCTGAAACAAATTCCTGCCAGGTAAATGGTAAATTGTACTCCTCTATCCCATCGGAGCGAAAGTCAAGAAAGCGAGCCTCTCCTCTACGCTTAATCCCGAGGAAACCAGGATCATAATGGTCATCACTCGAGACCCGCGCAAATGCAGACGCAAGACAGTTGGCGATATCTGGCACAGAAGAGACCACGGTATTCGCCACCTTCAGCTGTGAAACCGGGGGAAGCACGCTCCTCCCCGAGATCTGGCGCACCTTCCGCCACACCTGCTGAGCAGGCGTGGAGCGCGTGATCGACGAAACATAAGCTGCCCACGAAGCACGTCTAGCCTCACGGATGACATACCTGGCACGGGCACGACAGCGCTTAAACGCTACAAAGTTGCCAGTAGTCGGGCTGACCGTGAATGCACGTAACGCTCGCCGGCGGGCCTGAATGGCCTGCCCGCAAGCAGGCGTCCACCACGGAACAGGAACCCGCCGCGGCTGTGTGGACGTACGCGGGATAGTAGCATGAGCAGCAGCAAGGACCACATCAGTGAAATGAGTGGAAAGTTCATCCACATCAGAAAAGTCCTCAACCGCACGCTGAAACACAGCAGCCTCAGCAAAGGCTGACCATTCGGCACGTTCAAGCGCCCACCGGGCTGGCCTGGAGCCACAGAACCCCCTTGTGTTGTGGACAACACAATGGGGAGGTGATCGCTTTCATGCAGATCGGCAGTGACAGCCCAAGTGAAGTGAACCGGGATGGCCAGCGAGCAAAAGGCTAAGTCCACCGCTGACCAATTGCCCGTTGCCAAGTTACAGTGTGTCATGGCTCCATCGTTCTTTATGGTAGCGGACCCCCTCCGCATCCACTCCTCAAGGATCCTCCCTTTGTTGTCTGTATGAGGTCCCCCCCACTGGACATGGTGGCTGTTAAAGTCGCCCAGCAACAGAAAAGGGGCAGGAAGCTGGCGGACCAGGTCCTCCAGGTCACCAACCCCAAAGACCTCATCCGGTGGCAAATAAAGCGAACAGACAGTAATATCCAAATGGAAAGAAACACGAACTGCTACCGCCTGAAGCCTAGTGTGCAGAGGCACACTGGCATGCGGCTGAGAGTGTTGAACCAGCACTGCAACACCACCATGTGCACGTGGCACAGGGTCAGCATCCAGACGGTAGACAGAATAACCTCGAACAACCGGATTATCTGACGCCTTAAAGCAGGTTTCCTGTAGACAGCAGCACAGAGGTCGCCAATGCGACAAAAGCAGCCGCAGCTCTTCGGCATGGGTCCGATAACTTTGGCAGTTCCACTGAACGATGGCATGGGCAGGCATTAGGGCGGGCTGAAGACTGAATTATTCTCCTCAACTCCTCCTCTGGGCGATCCGAAAACATCCGAATCCTCACCCGAATCAAAAGATGGAGTGAGGTTCAGAACGAAGTTGTCCTCGGAAGGAGGAAAAAGTTCTGGAGAATTGGAACAGGAAATCTCTCCCTGTTCCATGGGCAAAGTAGTATCAAGATGTTGAGGGGACACAACGGACCCCTCAGCAAGCTGGCCGTTCAACGACAGTTTCACTTTCTCTCCTGGTGGCGACGTCCTCACGGGTGGTGATGAGGCCTTACCAGCAGGAGCCTTTTTCTTTAACTTTTTCTGTGGTTCACTCCGGGCAGGCGGAGGCTTAGCTGAAGCCCCATCCTGCTTGGGAACAGTTACAGCAGCAGGAACAGCAGCAGGAGCAGAAGCATTTGCAGGCTGGGCAGATGTCGACGGCAAGGCTGCAACCGGGTCCGAAGGACCCAAAAGACCCTGCAAAGATGGATGTTGCTGGGTCAACAAAGTAATAAGCTTGCCCACCGTCATCGTCAAAGACCTGAGCTCAGAGCGTAAATCTGCCAAATCAGCAGAGTCACTAACTGGGCCAGGCGTTGGCGCACCGCACACCTGCGCAAAAGAACGAGTCATTGCCGGTGCCGATAGCTTGGCTTTCTTTCGGGCCTCCGAGTAGGAAAGCCCGTCCTTCACCTTTAGTTCCTGCACTCGACGTTCCTCAACATAAACACGACAGTCCCGTGAAGAGGCTTGGTGCTGACCACCGCAGTTGACGCACTGCTTCGGGCCAGCACAGTCAGCGCCTTCATGGGCTGCCTGAGCACAGGAAACACAGGTAGGCCTACCTTTACACGAGCTGCTGGTATGACCGAAACGTTGACAGCGGAAACACCGCATCGGATTCGGAACGTAACTCCTGACCTTCAAGCGCAGGTAACCGGCAGTAATGTGCTGCGGTGCAACTGGCGTATCAAAGGTCAGGAAAAAGGTGTCAGTTGGCTGGGCACCATTCTCGCCTTTCCGTGTCAAACGCCTCACAGCCGTAACACCCTGTGACTTGAGTTCGTCCAGGATGGCATCATCACCGAGACCCCTCAAATCAAAGCATGTCACGACCCCCTTGCTGCTGTTCAAAGTACGATACGGCTCGACATGCACTGGGCATGACCCCAGCGCACTCGCTTTTAAAAGCCTCTTCGCCTGACCATCGTCTGCAACTTCCACAAGGTACCCCCCAGCACGGAGCCGAGAGACACTCTTCGGATCCGAACCACAGATCCCTTTCAGCGCTTTGTGGACAGCGAACGGACCGAGTTGTGTAACATCTCGGCCCTCGCCTGTCACCACCAGGAACTTCGGGACTTGGTCCCGACTCTTACGAAAGCTTAGTAACTGGGCACCAGGCCCAACCATCTCGGGTTCCCTCCTCTGGCGCTTGCTAGTGCGGCGAGGAGGGGAAGAATTTTGGGGGGAGGGGGGAGAAGTAGTTGCCATGTAGAGCAAAAACAAGTCGCGGCGGTGCGCCCCCCAGAAAAGAAAACCCCGCGCGGCACTCAGGTGATGCAGGGCCGGAAGCCGCATATCCAGGGCCCTGCACCAGGAAGCTAACACCGCCGTCTATCTCGGTGAGGTGGCAGCCTAAGCATGCCGAGAGGCGAGGCCACCAAGGAAGCCGTACACACCACCTCCCTCGATAACCCAAACAGTTCGGGTCCGTGATGCAGATGGATACAGCACAAGCCGCCTCCCCACAACGACAGAACCCGAAAGGTCATAGCCGATTGACCTTAGGCCGGCTCGCCCAGGCCACCCGTCCTCCGGAATAAGGAGCCAAAGCCCGAAAGCCAGGATCTCCGCCTCCACGGATTACTAGGTTGCAGCACACGGCCAACATGCTGGGGGATGAGGATGAAAAGCCCAGTGGCCAGAATGGGCAAATCGGAATCAAACCCAAAAGGGGATTCAAACCGCCAAACATCCTCTAAGCAGCCACCCCGGGCCCGGTTTGTCTGGATGTCCCTTCACCTCTTTCGGACTAGTGCTTGCGACGGGTGTTAAACCTGCCCGCCATACACACCGTAGGCGCACTCGCAAACCGTAGTGTTGAGGTTGCTAGTGTTCAAGACGGACAAAAACCCTCCGCCACGCAGACCCTTGGCACACTAGCAAACCGTGATCTTGGGTTCCCTTTTAGTCGCCTCCTACGACACGCAGGGGTACGGTGGGCTTATTCTACCCCCAGCCCACAGGGGGCAGTGCAGTTGTCCGGGTTGCCACTGCACCACACATTACAGAGATGTTATTCAAACCCCTAATCTAAATCTTGTCATACATATGTACCTCCTGCAAAAATTGAAAAACACCGGACAGGAGGACAGACTTATCACCCAAATGACGCGCAATGTCGTGCGGAAGATGGAAACGACGACGAACACCATCAAGATGGTGACAATCAACAAGGAAGTGCCGGACCGTAAGTGGCCAGACCGTAAGTGGCCGTCAACACTCAAGAACATTCAGGAGGGTCAACCCCCCGCAAAAGGAAACAGTGAGTAAGTCGAGTGTGACCAACGCGCAAACGGGCCAACACCACCTCCTCACGGCGACTGCGGCCACACGCCGAGTGCCATTCCTCAACAGTGCCTTTAATAGCACGTAACTTATTACCGACTTGACTGTCCCAAAAGGCTTGCCAAAAAGCGTGTAACCTCAGACGCAGAGTTGGAAAGGCGTCTGAGGGAACAAGGCTGAGATCCCTACCGAGAGGGCCAGAAAGGGCCCCTTTCGCAGCAGAATCAGCTTGCTCATTCCCTGCTATCCCAACATGGCCCGGGATCCAGCAGAAAAGCACGGTTTTCCGCTGGCCAGGCAAGCGGGAAAGCAAGGCTTGGACACGTTGTGTCAAGGGGTTCCGAGGATTGTAATTCGCCAAGGACTCCAGGGCACTCATGGAATCGCTGAAGACAATGAAATGGGTGCCCTGAAGGCCAAGGATCCATTCCACCGCCAAACCAAGAGCCAAAAGCTCTGCAGAAAACACAGAATAGCCCAATGGAAGGCGATGGGCAACCGTACTCCCTTACACACACAAGCACACGCCACGCCAACGTCAGACTTCGACCCATCAGTAAACAGCCGCTGATATCCGGCGTAGTGAGAACACAGCCGCCGGAACTCCCGGTCGGTGATTTTGAAGAAGTACTGCGTGGCTGCAGGGTGGGGAAACTTCAGCTATACCTGCCTTATACAGCAAATTCCTAAGCTTCGGTCTTAAGGACCAAAAATAAAGAAAGATATTCGTTTAGCTACTGAAAACCCTCCCCAGTTTCCAATTTGCCGACTGGCTTACCGGGGGAATAATGGTTTACTTTTAAATTTAACCTAAATTGAATATAATCCCATCCTCGTCGCCATTGTAAGATATGCTGTGGGTTTTCTTACGTTAGTGTGACCTTGGCGACTAAGCCAGCGTTTAAGTGATTGACACGCACACAAGGTGTTGAGTAACTAACTAGTAGTTGAAGAGGCAGTGTCTGACAAGCGGCGTTGCTTCAGTATTTGGTAACAACTTGAGCACCCCCTGGTGGGCGTGCATGCTATTACAATTAATGTTTCAGAGATATACATGGTTAGTAGCACTCAGTTACGTCTATAGTGCCCAAACATTACATGCAGATATGCAATAGGAATGTGTAAAAAAATTACTAAACTGAGTTTTGAATAAATGGGGGTTATTGTTAACATTCAAAGGTAGTAATAGCAGTCACTGGATGCTACGATGGATATTTATCAGTACTCATTCTCGTGAAATAGAAAGGGGAAAACCTCTTTTTGGCGATCATGTCAGCTTCAGATTTTGAAGTTGAGCATCGACAAGCGCAATCTGAACAACTTTGTGATCCTGACCAGTATACAGGCCAGATTTTAATCATTATAAATTATCCATTTACAAAAGTGTAGATTATTCCATCCTTATAACGGCCCATTGCCCATTCGAGTTGTAACTTTCGTTATTATATTAAACTGCTGCAGCATCGTTTGTCCATTAACCCTTTGACAAATACTATGAATACTTCGCACAAGAACAGAAATAACTAAATCCAGCGACAACGACTTCAGTCCAGTGGATAACACTCTGGCCTCCAAGCTAAGAGGACACTACATTGAACCGAGTCTATGACCTTCCAAAATAAAGACCCCCTCCCCCCAACAGCAATCGGAATGGCTTTCACGGGGTCAAGTATTTGTTGGCTGTCAATCGTGAAGCGTAACATTTGTCAAGAAAATGTTTGTTATTATCATCTACCAATTTTTTCCTTATCATCATTATTTTTTTCTCTTCCTTACAGGATGGTGAATTTAACGATATGACGGACGAGCAGGTCCGTTACAAAAATGCAATGAAAAGGATTGAGTCAAGAAAGCCAAATAAAATCATCCCATTGCCAAAGGTCCGTGACATTTATAAATTCTTTCTGGTATTGTATTCCACTATCAAGTGAAAAAAATGAAATCGTATTACTTAATAAAAAATGACTGGTTGGTGTATGGATTGAATTCGTCCATCATTGGTCTTCAACCATTACTGGAAGACATGACGTCAATGTGCTTTCAGACGGAGGTTTATGAGCCGTCTTTTAGTTGTACATTATTTTATGGTTAATATATGATTAATGATGTCTTAATTATGTCTGAATAGTTTTGGATTTGAGAGCCAAAACCCCCGAACCCCTAACCTATTGATTTATGACCTTAAATGCACCAATAGTAGGGCAAAGAATGCATGAGAAACATGTGAAATGAATTGGTCAGTCTATTCAAAATTTATCGTTGATACAGTCATACTGACAGGCAGGCTACAGTACATGACAAGAATAAAGGATGATGCTTCGCATCGCGCGTCACAAATAAAAAAAAAAGTGTTCTGAAAAATATCATTCCACCATCAAATACATTAATCACCAATGAATACAGATGATGGCATATTGTACTTAAATTTCAGATTGCTTGAGGGGGAATACAACCCTCGATCTTTGACACCACCGAAGACCAACCCACTCAGCCATATTGATGTGGCAAGGAAAAAAAAAACAGTGAATCTCAACAATTTAAACAAAAGGGAAAGGTTCCCTATAATTCGAAGGCGAATGGCTTCATTTTTCAAAAGATCAGTTTTCAAACATAAAAAATTTTACAGAGACGTGCCAACAAATGGTTGCCATATTCGGAATGAATGAGGTATTTTGCTAACACGATCTTGTTTTTATTTTTAACTGTTCCTTTGAAAAATTAAGCCTGCCGGCATCAGCCACTCACCCAGTGGGAGCAAGGGGGTCATTTGTCCCCCCGCCCCGCAGACACCAAATCAAAATTGCAAAATAAACAAATAAGTCCACTGCGACTTAAAATTGGGTCTTCCAGGTGTCTCAAAGGTGCTCAAACTGCCGAAAAGCATTGGCTCACAGCTCTCCGCCAGATCCCCTAGCTGAATTTGGCACACTGCATCTTTAATTTCTTTACTCCTC
>JAHWFP010234177.1:0-12027 GCA_023313725.1 Lithobius niger | reverse complement strand
CATTTTGTTTTACTGATGGAAAGTTGTACTGCCTAGGGGTGCATATAGTGTGAAATTTGCCGAATTCAGGGTATGCAGCTGAATTCTCAAACTGTTGAATACCGAATTGAACTAATATACCAAGTAGACTACCAGCTAGTTACGGTGGCGTCAAAATGTCAAATTATTCGGCCGAATGCTTGTCTGTTGAATTGCAGTGAAATATGTAGGCGTAGTGGCGTATGTGATATTGTTGCTTTGTGCAGCCGTACTGAATAAGGTAGAATTTGCTAGGTTTCCTAATATCAATTTTGAACGAAGACAGGGTAGAACTGAAAACTGAAAAGCATCGGTCTTTAAGTATAACGAACGCCACATTTTTTTTCCTTTCAGGAAAACTCATAACCATCATGAAAAAAAAGAAAGCCTCCCATAAGCAGGGATGCAGAATATGCCAGAACGCTAGAACGAGGTTCGCGGGAAATTTCGGCGAACTGAGGAAATTCACTGAAAAATGGC
Organism: Lithobius niger; assembly: GCA_023313725.1. Taxonomy (NCBI): domain Eukaryota; kingdom Metazoa; phylum Arthropoda; class Chilopoda; order Lithobiomorpha; family Lithobiidae; genus Lithobius; species Lithobius niger. Next base: position 11,529 of record JAHWFP010234177.1, on the reverse strand, counting down.
TTGCCTACATAGTGAAAGGCTGTGGAAATTTGAAAAATCTGTAGGAAAATTTTGTGGGAAATTTTGTCCTGTAAGAATTTTATGCACCCCTGCCCATAAGTTTTTTTCTTCATTTAAGAAGGTTTGAAAAACTAAGGCAAACGTAGTACACTAAAACAATGCATAAGTTTTTATGAAACACTTACGAGCTTAGTGCCAATAAAGCTTCAGGCTATTTGGCCGCATACCAAGTAGGCTATGGTGTCCTTATTTAGCAAATATTACGAGCCTGGGCCAGATAGTGTTATTTTATTTTGCAAAAATCCATAGGCTCTATTCCGAACATTTTACTACTTTTGGAACTTCTCTAATTTTTATTTTCGTTTTGCTGAGTATGATATATAGGGTCAAGAGAATCGTGCTTGTGCGGTACAATCACTACTTAGCAGCTCATTGAATCAGTTATTTGCTTCTTGTTCATATCCTTGTAATCCATTCTGTTATAGGCCATACCAATTAAAGGGTGACCAAGTTGAAAAAAAAAATAAAAAAACCACATGTTTAAAATATAACTTCATTATAAAAATAACATTTTATTTTTTCTTAAAAAGTAAACCCTTTTTAAAAAAATTATATAATTCATGTTCATACGATTACAGTTTGATTCAATCATCTGCTTGCTTACTTTTGCTCATGCTAGTTGGGTTTTATATATTCAACTTAATGTCAACTGAAAGAATACCGTGCTAGGCTGTTGACAGATTGCTTTTGCTGTTTAGCATGGAAGACTGGTCAATATTTCAATGATCTGTTGATGAACGTTATGGTATTGTTAAACTTTGATTTAACGACAGTGTCATAATAGATGACCTACACTACCTGTATGACAATTCATTGTCTGTCTGCATATGCTATAGCGTACGAGTCACAAAGGTTTTATATCTGTCCTGCTGGCTGCTAGCTAACATTTCGTTACAGTTTAAGTAGGTTTTACTACTCATCGCAGTAACCTAGAAACTTTGTGAATAGAAATTTATGTTATACTTGCGGTTACACGTACTTGCCCTGAATTCCCTTGGCAGGGTAGCAGCGAAGCGTACTTGGTTTGGGGGGGGAGGGGGGGCCACTCATTTTGCCAACTCATCTTATGATTTTGCTAACTGGTTAAAAATATCACAGTAGTGTTTCCAGAAAAGTACTCTTTAGGGGCTCTGGCAAACTTGGGTAGGGGGTCTGGGGGAGCGCTGTAAGCTTCCCCAGCGCGGTCCGGGACAGAGCCCCGGAAGCTGAAGCATTTTACACTATTTTAGTGCTTGTTTCTGGCCTCCAGTGAACACAGAAGCAACAAATTGTCAAGTAAATTTTGGTGATTTTTTAAAATTCATTCTTTAGGATGGCAGGTTTCATAAAAATTTTATCGTGGCCTCTCACTTTTTTTTAGATAGTTTTTTTCCAAATAAATTTAAAACTGAGTTCAGTTTAAAATTGTATAAACAGGGCAGCTGGCCATTGACGATTGGGGGTTGGCTTAATGGTACATTTTGGACCTTTAGGCTGAAATGAATGACGATGACTCATGTGTGCAAGCATGGGCAGCAGGGGAGGGGGTCAGGGATGCAGAAAATTATTTTCAAAAATGGATTATCGAAAGGTGAAATATAACGAAATCAGTTTTTATCCCAAACAACAAGGCCTAGAGGGCTATTATTGCAAAATAAACTTACATATTTTTAAAACAAAAATATGCTCCAGTTATAAAATAATAAGAGCGTCGAATGACGAAAGAAATGGCAAAACCCTTTACCTCAGTTTTGTCGAAAACAACTTGAGGTATTATTGGAGAAAAGCTTTCACATTTCATGCTATACTAAATAGGGATAGACAGATATTAAAATCGGTATCGGTATTTACAGATATTATTAGGGATCGACCGGTACAGAAAAATACCGATCCGATCCGATACCGATGTTTTCCCCTCTCTCCGATCCGATACAGATTCCCATACACCAATACCGATAACTATTTTTTTATTTTAAATCAACAGGTAAAAAAGTCAAACTCATTCGTACCTCTGACCAAAAAAAAAACCCAGTCCACACTGCAGAAAGGCCTAATTGCAAAAAGCCGACAGTGCACATGCGTTAAATTCACCGAGACGCTGTCCAGATGATGTCATGCGATGCAAACGGTGCTATATAGGAAAGGTTTCTCTCAAGGTAGGCAGAATAGCCTGTGTGCACGGAAGATGATCGTATCGGCAAAATATCTGTAAATAAACACCGATGCAGATCCGATACCGATGCATGAAAAATACCGATAATATCTGTTAATACTGATACCTATTTTAATATCTGTCTATCCCTAGATATTATCGGTATTTTTTGTGCATCGGTATCGGATCTGTATCGGCATTTATTTACAGATATTTTGCCGATATGACCATCTTCCGTGCGCACTGGCTATTCTGCCTAGCTTGAGAGAAACCTTTACTGTATAGCATCGCATGACATCTGGACAGCGTCTCGGTGAATTTAACTCGTGCATGCTGTCGGCTTTTTGCAATTAAGCCTTTCTGCAGTGTGGACTAAGTTTTTTTATGGTCAGAGGTAAGAATGAGTTTGCCTTTTTTACCTGTTGACTTTAAAAAAAATAGTTATCTATATCGGATCGGAGTGAGGGGAAAATATCGGTATCGGATTGGTATTTTTCTGTATCGGTTGATCCCTAATACTAAATAAAACCTATACTTGCAGTAATGGTACTAATAGCTTCAAAACCTAGTAACCACTCATAGCATGAGGGGTCGGGCGGCTATGTAAATAAGAAAAAGTATGAAGATGAAAGGCAAAATGCAAGTGAAAGGAAATGAACAGATACCAAGGCAATACGAGATGGGTCAGTTTCTTTCTGCAACAAAACATCGGAACGGAAAGAAAACAAAGTTTTGTGAGATGAAAAGTAATCCAGTCAAGGTTCAGACCAGGATTTTTCCGTATTCGCCACTGGCTAGTAACTTAGTTTTGTTTATTCGCCACAGCTGCCAAATTAATCGCCAATCCCTCTTTTCCCTCCCCCAATTATGAAGGAAAAAATTGTATTTTTTTCTGTAGGACGTTACAAATGTAGGAGCACCCAGTTGTTGATCAGTTGGCTGCCTTGTAGTCTTAACAACAGATTCTGTCAGTAACTTCGATTTTCTTTGGATTATAGAAATTTTTTACGATTGTCTCTCTTTTCAAAATGCTCCATCTTTTTAATGCTTTAACCTCCATCGCGCTGACAATACCTGCGATAATTCAGTCCGTCAGCACCTGGTTAACACAAGTCGATAGCCAAATTAAGCATTCGGCCCTGGGCTGCATTCGCCATGCGAAACAGTTCGTAAACAAAGTGTAAGGATTTATAGTAAAGTAAAAAAAATACCATAACGGGTAACGTCAGCCTGGTATGCACGTTGCACAAGATTTTTTTTTAACTTGAAAGAGGGATTGATGCATTAATCATGCAGCAGTTGGAGATCGTACGTTAGGCCTAGCCTAGTTTTCGATGGCAGATATTTTATCACTATCCATTACAACCGACTATAGGGCTACCCCCATAATGACATTCACATGCAAAAACCAATGTTTCTTGATTAGGATGGGCCCTGAATATTATTTCCACAAGTAAAACCAATTTTTTTTTTTTTAAGAGAACTCCACACCGAATCTTCCAATACCTCCTCCACACTGACCCCTAGCAGAGCAGCCAGGGTCCGGGCTTTTGTTAATTTTTCTCTCATCGGTGTTGGCGTTGTGGTTCCTTCCTCCCCTCTTTTCCCTTCCTCCTTAAACTTCCATTGCCTTGAGGCATACTAAGCCCTTATTTTCACATTTTTTTATAGAAAAAAAATGTTACTTCGGCTTCGAAAAAGTACTTACCGTGGAATACGCTTCGCCAAACTCGTTTCAAGTCATAGAATGATGTTACCTTTCCTGCGCATTTTCGATTATTGCTGCGAATAATCTTCAGGGTGATTCCGAAAAAACGTACACAAAAAGTCCACGTCCTCTGACCGCTGGACCTTACACTTCCACAACATTTGAATCTTCCTCTACTTCTCAGTCTGTCTTGGCCTCCGGTTTGCTCCCAATCTCGTTGTCTGAGAAATGCTCTTGGTCCCTGCTGCTGGCCGTGAGGTGCTGCCTCATCGTGGGAGGAATTTTTTGAGCTGTAGGAAAGTTTGCTGCTCAGTTCTGTTGTCATGCTTCGTCCAATGCAGATTTTTGCACATTCATGAGGGGCGAACTTCTTTCTTGGTAATGTTGAATTACGATGGCCTCCAACGCTCGGAGGTGTGCTCCCCTGCTGGAATTGGACTTGAACATGACTTCGGTGTTTGTTCAGTCAGCCTGATGTTTTGTCTTTTTGCAGTGCAAGGCAACGGCTCTCTTATGGTCTCCATCTATGGCTTGTGCATGTTCTTTCACTCGCCGGTAAATCTGCCTCTGTGTTTCATCTACGTAGCCTTGCAGACAATTCCTGCAGTGGATCCAATAGACCGCTCCGGGGGTGGAGGTCACATTTTCAACCATTTTTGCTGTACTCGTCGCTTCCTTGTCCATTCTACCCTTACTTCGGCTGTCTTCATCTAGATCTTCAACTACTGGGTCTGGTTCCAGTGCCCTGGGTACTCTCTTTGCCTCCTCTCCTCGTCTTTGCTCTTGTTTGGTACTGGTGTTCTTTCTCCGTGCGGGGCTTCGGTGGAATATGGGGCTTATTTTGCTCTATACTCTTGAGTGAGTGCGTGATTTGGGTTTCCTCGCTTCCCTTCTAGAAACTTTTCACCCAGCATCTTTCTGATGTCAATGGGTTCCGAAAGTAGCATTGGATCCCCACCTTTCCGAGTGCTCCTTTAATCTTCTCCCCACATCCCAACATATAAGTGACCGCTTCGGCAGGCGGTTGCTCTAACTCTTTCTTTATTGTCTCTTTCTTGCATAGGGGGTTCTTCTATGCCCTTGCATTGTTAATGGCTTTTACTGTAAATCCTAGCTTCAGGGGAATTTTTCTTTAGCCTTGTTGAACCACACCTCTTCATCTTCTGCTTTCATGACACTAATCCTGACGCATAATTTCCCCTCTCATAATCCCCAGAAGTTGGGCTTCACGTCTAGGGCGCCCACTTAAACTTCTTCCTACCCCTTGTAACTATTGTGTCTAGGAAGGGCAGATGACCGTCGACCTCCTCTTCAGATCTAAATTGCAGGTCGTGAGTCTACACATTCACTGTCTTCTCAACTTTAGTCAACACTTCCTCCTTCCCTGTTGGAAACATGTCATCCACACATCTAACCTTTGAAGGAGGGGTGGCTGTGAACAACATGTTGATCCAGGCCTTGAAAGATGATCTCAGTGAGCTTGGAGGATGCGGAATGTCACATGTGGGGTTCCCCCTACTTGCCAGTTGGTGATTCCTAGGATTTGGACGTAGATCTTGGGCCTTCATCACTTTCTTTCCTAGCTACTTCGTCGAACTTGTCCATGATGAACCGGTGAGAGAGGCAGGGAACAGCCGTTCGTAACACCACCAACTTCCTATGCAGGCTGCGAGAAGTGGAGCTGGACAATGAGGACAGGTTAAGATTATTCAATATCCCAGCACTGTTCCCTACCCGCTCGCCCCGCCTTATCATGAACAAGTTCATCTGTGAGACTCAACATTACGGGATGAGTGATACGATTGTTTTGGAAAAAACCTTACTCCAAGTAGAAGGATGTGAACTTATTCCTCTGTGAAACCAGACCATAAGTGGAAAGAAAGTGAATGCTGTGAGAAATCAAAACTCCCAAGTCAAAGGAGAATGAAATCGGTTCCTCTGAAACTAGACTCCCAAGGACCAGGAGTATCGATGAATACTGGTAAACGTCAGTTACAGTTGGTAAATTTCTGTCATCATAAACGAAAGAACTCAAACTTTCGTAATAGAAGACCAAATAACCAGTTCAACTTCTAAATTTTTGGTGACTTTACCGGCCACCTTCTTCAGAAAAGACACGCACTAGAACTCCAATGAACACTTTACATACTGGTGTGGAGAAATTCAAAAAATCTTGCTGGTTGGATGCACCACTGATCTGTCTTGTCATCTAGAGAGGCTCCATTTCTTGTCTAATTTGGAAATCACTTCGGCCCTGACAAGGTGGTGCATGGCCTATTCGTCAGTGATACATGTTGGTACCTTTTTATTGCCAGTGACTCGAGGGCTCGTAGGGTGGGTTCATGTTTTGCGGTAGATTTTTAAAGTATTGTTTCATGCAATTTGGTGGTAGGTCTTACGGTGGTGTCGGGCTATTTCTTTGCTCCTTTCACCTTGTCGTGTGTCTGCGACATGTTCCTGGATCCTGACCAGTAGATGTCTGTATTTCTCTCTGGCGCAGACAGCCTCGCACCCTCCACAGGATACACAATACATGACTTGTTGAGGGCTATTTTATTCGAAGGGGATTCTGTGGTAGTGTCACGAGCTTCCACCATTACATGGGGAGGGGGAGGTTCCAATAAACTACCTTCCATGTAATGGCTGAAGCTCGTGACAACCACCTCAAAGCCCCCTTCGAACATAAAAGCCTTCAACAGCGGCGTTTATTGTGTGCCCTGCGGAGGGTGCGTGGCTGTCTTATGTTGGCGAGACAAAGAGGCATCTGCTGGTCAAGATGCAAGAATGTGTTGCAGACACGCGATGAGGTGAAAGACGCAACAGAATAGCCCAACACCATCAGAAGACTTAACACTAAATCGTATGGAACAATACTTCAATCCTACTTCAATCCAACACAAAACATGAACCCCACGTACGACCCCTCGAGTTATGGCAATAAAAAGGTTCCAAAACCAACATTTGCCACTGATAAATTTTATTGACCCGCCTATGATGACGTGGAACACCTTGACATGGCCGAAGTGATTTCAAAATTAGACCAAATATGGGGCGTTTCTAGACGAGAAGACGTAGAGATCAGTGGTGGATCCAGCTAGCAAGATATTTTTAATTTCTCCACATCAGCATGTAACGTTTTTCTTGAAGTTCTTGTGTGTTTTTCTGAAGAAGGTGATCAGCACAGTCGTCAAAAATTTATAAGTTGACTTGGTTATTTCTTCTTTTATTGTGGCAAAGTAAGAGTTCTTTCGTTTATGAGGAGTGAAGTGATTCCTCTACATACCGCTCCTGTAAGAAATCAGACTCCCAAATGGAAAGATTGTAAAATGATTCCTTTGTGAAATTGGGATTCCTCCAGACTCCCAAGTGTAAAGAATGTGAAATAGACTCAAATTGAGAGGGCGAGAAATAATTTCCCTGTGAAACTATACTCGCGGAAGTGGGATGGAGTGAAATGACTGCCAAGAGCGTGAAATGGTTCCTCAAACCAGGGGTGCATAAAATTCTTACTGGACAAAATTTCCCACAAAATTTTCCAACAAATTTTTCAAATTTCCTCAGCCTTTCACCATGAAGGCAAGCCATTTTTTAGTGAATTTCCACGGTTCTCTGAAATTTCCCGCGAACCTCGTTCTAGCGTTCTGGCATTTTCTGCACACCTGCCTCAAACCATTTCCTTTTAATAAACCATACTCCCTGTGGAAAGGTGAAAAGATTCCTTTGTGAAATCCGACTCAAAAGTAGGAAGGAGTGAAACAATTCCTCTGTGAAGCTAGACTTGGAAGTGGGAACGAGTGAAACGATTCCTTTGAAGAAACCAGACTCCCCAAGTGGAAGGTTCGCTGATTTCTGTAGAAGCCATCCTCCCACGTAGAGAGTGAAATCGATTCCACTTGAACAGACTCCTGTAGAAATCATTCCTGTGAGTAACCCGGCTCCCAAGTGGAAGGAGAGAAGTTATTTCTCTTAAACCCCCCAAAAAAGACCCCACAGTAGAAGGAAAGTAAAATGATATTCTAGAAACCAGACTCTCAAGTGGAGAGTGAAATTCTTCTAGAAACCTAATTTCTAAGTAAAAAGAGTGTGAAACCATTCCTGTGAAAAACCTGATTCATAGTGGAGAGTGAAGCGGTTCCTCTAGAAGCCAGATTTCAAGTATAAAGTGCGTGAAATGATTCCTGTAGAAACCATTCTTGTGAGAAACCAGATCACTAGGGCAAGGAAGGAAATGAATCCTCTGAAACACCAGACCCCCAAGTGGAAGCAGAGTGAAATGATTCCGATGAAAAGCCCAGTGTTCCAAGTAGGAAAAGAGTGAAATAAATATTCTGCGAAACCAGACTACACAGCGGTGGGAGTGTGAAATGATTCCTCTTAAATACGGACTCCAAAGTAGAAGCCATGTAGTATTCATGTTAGAAGCCATGCTCCAAAGTTAAAGAAGCGTGAAATGAGATGCTGTCCTAATGGAAAGGATGATGGAATGATGCAGACGAATCCCTTTACTATTGAGAAACCAGATTCCAACGTAGGAGCGTGAATTGATTCCCCTTTAAATACAGACTCCCAAGTTGTAGGAGCGATAATTGATTTCCCTGTGAAAGCAGAAGCGAAGTGTAAGTAGAGTGAAATTAATCCTCTGAGAAACCGAGACACTCCAGTGGAAGGAGAGTGAAAGATTTCCTCTTGAGAAACCAGGCACCTCATTGAAATAATGCCTTTGAGAAATCCGATTCCTAAGGAGAGTGAAGGGCTTTCCCTTCAAAACCTCATTTCCAAGTGGTAAAATGGCGAAACGATTTCTCTGTGAAAGAAGAAGCAACGTGGTATGAGAGAGACTCGAGTCCTCTGTGCTCAAGCAGAGTCAGGTGGAGGGAGAGCTAAACGTTTCGTCTGAGAACACGAGAGTTAATTGATGCCTCTGTATAAGCAGAATCCACTAGAAGGAAGATAAAATGAATCTCTCCAGAAACCAGATTCCGAAGAGGGGTTCTTAGGTTATTTGTGAAACCAAACTCTTCCCATGTGGAAGGAAGGAGATTTTATTTCTCTGTGTGTGAAAGAGCCAAAGTGGTTGTGGGAGAGTGAGCTATTTCCGAAACGTGAATATTGTCACGAAGATTAAAAGGAGTCTTTTGAATCTAGAATGCAGGTCTATTGAAAACCTTATAGCCTGACCAACTCTTGTGTACACTTGTTTTAAAACAGTTTATCCGAATTTCTCTAAATTTGAGGCACCAAGACAAATTACGTTGAGACCGTAAGTGTGCTTCGTTATCTTTCCTAGGTTGTAAGTTTTTACACTAGTAAAGACTAAAACCGTCCAACTCCCAAAATACTATGGGGCTGAAATTGGGCATAATTGACTTAATTTTTGGCATAAATTGGATATAACTGCACCTACAATTTAGGCTGATGTATGGCTTACATACTTTTTTTGAATTCCCTTTCAAGCTTTGTTTTAAAATTAACATGCAGGGGTCGTACACAAATAATGTCACACAAATTTTGCTCTTTTTAAAAACCCCTTATCATGTTTTGTCATTTGCAGCAGCAGCGGCCTCTCCCTCCCCCCCCCACTCGCACGGGCGGGAGAGGAAGATGTGAAAGTTGATGAAAATATTTGATAACTGTTTTTTTTTTAGTTATGCTTTTCACCCTGATTGTGTGTGTGACGCCACAAATTTATTGGCAGCCCCCCCTCTCTTGTCCGAAGCTGTTACTCTGCAAATTCCCATTACCAAAAAAAATATCAGCATAGGTCATGCCATGTTTATACCACTTCACGACCCGACATGGTATAAACATGTCGACCTAAGTGGGGTTGCTTTTAGAACCAATAAGAAGTTAAAATTCTTTAACTACTTAAATCGTAATACATGTAATATCAGTTCCAGGAACCGAATTCAACATTAGCAATGAAAACAGTTTATTTTTGTTCGGCTATGGTAGTATTTTTTCAGGTTGCCAGTCTTGGCGGCGGCCTCAAGTTTAGGGCGTCAGTTTCACTTACGTTTTGTAATGCAGCACCAAAAGTGTTCCAGTTTCTTCAGACTAGCAAATTTTCGAATGCCTGTGCTGGCATTCTTCCTCAGGCTTGGGCAATGAGACGCACACGCACCAACTTTCTTCCACAACGAATGTGATGATTCAAATTCTGCGTGTGTGTCTCATTGCCCAACCTAGAGGAAGAATGCCAGTATAGGCATTCGAAAATTTGCTAGGGTGAAGTAACTGGAACACTTTGGGTGCTGCGTTACAAAAAGTAAGTGAAAATAACGATTTTATTAATTTTTCCTTTATTTATTTTTTTTTAATAGTGAATGGTGTAAAATTCTGCTTAGGCTTATTAAAAGTCAGGTGAGAATAAATTTTAATTTTGCAATTCGTTTTATTCTAGGTTATAACATAGCTCGCGGCATTCATGAGTACGATAATTATTTGCGCTCTGATACCCAGGACCACTTGGGTGCCCACCTGATAGTATATTCGGAACCAGGGCACCTCCGGTTCTTTCTGTTTTTCTCATTATGCCCTCCTTGCCCAGGTAAGACATCCTTATTTTTTTGTGTGTTTATTTGTTGGTTTGCGTGTTTGTTAGACTTTTTATATCCGACTTGTCTTGTATGCATTAAATGTGACATTTTCTGCGTATGTCGAGACTTAACCCCCCAATGCACTGCCTTTCTGGTTATGTGATTACTCGTGTCAATTAAGACATCTTAAGAAATAAAAAATAAAATAATAATCTACATTATAATATGCTAATGTGTACAGCCTTAACTTGCGTTGCGTCATGTGGCGTTTTACTTTGAAATAGGGAATCAAGTCTGTCATTCATTATGCAAAATTTCAAATGTCAATACTTTGGCAGTGTAGCAAATTTTCAACAAACCAAAGTCTTTATATGTCATTTGTCTTCTTCAGGCTGGAGTCTAGTTTTGAACGCTCGGTTCGATTAGCTTAGTGTCGAAGATTTGAACTCTGCACACCTTTTGTTTGTTGCCTCTGCTTATTGTCGGGCACTGCTGTTCTCCGCCTTTGTGCTAGCTCGACAGTGAGTTGTTGTATGATGTTTTGGATTTTCTTCAGGCTGGAATCTAGTTTTGAACGCTCGGTTCTACTGTAGCTTAGTGTCGAAGATTTAAACTGTGCACGCCTTTTGTTTGTTGCCTCTGGTTATTGCCGGGCACTGCTGTTCTCCACCTTTGTGCTAGCTCGACAGCGAGTTGTATGATGTTTTGGATTGTATGGTATGACAGCGGTTGAAGATTCATCAAAGTCACACCAGCATTTTTGTAATGTTCGATTGAAGTGTGGTCATAGGGTTGTAATTTTTCCGGAAATTAAAATTCCCGGAAATACTCAGATCTTTTTCCGAAAAATATTGGAAAAATTGAAAACAAGTGAAAGAAATTATTATTTTTGTATTTAAATAATAATTTTGTGAACCAAGTGCCAATGTAGCTGATTCTGATCCAGCTGCTGACTCCAGCAGTAGTATAAGTACTACAAAAACTACAAGTACAACCCACGGTGATATCCAAGATGAACTGAACAGTTCTAACGTTAGTAGTACTTTTGGTCAAAATTGTCAAACCAGTTAATTTTGCCAAATTCTATTTTTTAC
>JAHWFP010234176.1:0-19235 GCA_023313725.1 Lithobius niger | reverse complement strand
TAATTTCCAATTTTCCTTAATATTATTTCCAGCGATTTATGTCTATTTAATTCTACAGTCCTGTATCTAGGAGTTGAAATGGTGAAAAAGCACCTTTAAATTGTATTTTGCCATTTTTAACTGAACACTCTTACTTACTAGCAACAGAAATTGACATGGTCACAAAATGAGTCACTACTTTGCAGCTACCTTTATCCATTCCGAAACGCCACTCTTTCCATGTTGAGTTGCAAAATATTCATCACATTTATCATTTGGATGGTTAGGGATAGTCCGATATTGATATCGGTATCGGTATAATCTGTATTTATCGTATTTTTGCCATATCGGTATCGGACCAATATAAGGCTTCCGATACAGATATTTGTTATGCTAAGAAACGCAACTGTCTTCGCTGACGAACTGACACCAAGCGCGGCAAAAGCGATAACGAAGTGAGAAAAGCAAAACCGTTTGCTCAGTTTGTAATGAAAATGTAGCACGTAACAGTTCCATGCTCTAAGTTTTACAACAACCAACTAAAATTTAACTGAGAAGATGAATGCACTGAAGCCATAAGTATGAATAAGAGCAAAAATGCTGTTATTGCTGCACAGAACTTTTTGGATAATCTCAACAGTTGGAACCCATGCAAAACCAGAAACCTAAGTTGCATTTTTTGTATGTAATTTAAACTTTTAGTCGCGATTTTATATTATTATTATCGGTATCGACATCGACATCGGTATCGTATCGGATTGTATCGTGTCGGTAAAAAGTCATATCGACCGATCCCTATGGATGGTACGACCTTACTGTTGGAGTCTGAGGTACAAGATTTGGGCATCTGGTTCACTACTGACTTGAAACCGTCTCTCCGTTGCTAGAAAATTGTTGTAGCATATAGCTTGTCAACTTGCAATCGCAAATAGGTGTTTCACCTCTTGAAAGTTTTCCACAAAGAATAAAGAAAGAAATTACAAGGTAAAGGGTAAATGAAGCAAGCAGTCTGCATTAAAGACTGGCCTTGTGAGGATACACAATACACTAGTCTGAGAAAGAAAGAAAAGATTACTGCCCCGACTGGAACTCGAACCCAGGACATCTCGTTTACTAGCTGGGCGTTCTAACCACTGCGCTACCGGGGAGGGTACTGGCTACAGGCTCCAGCCGAGCTAAGTAGCTGTTCAATCTTTCTCAGTGGTGACCTAAAGATCACAAACAAACATACAAGGAAAGCAACTTTGCTTCTTGGCCTCCACACAAGAAATAAGAACTGGAGCTCCGTAGGCTTAAGTTTGTCCTAGTATTACCTACAGAATATTACGTTGCTTCTTATACATGGATTTGCCCTTTTTTTTCTTCTTTTTGCCCTGTGTCCAGGGTTCCCGTCTGACTGCCACCGAAAATGTTTTGCTGTTTGTGTAATTCGGTTTTGGAACTTACTGAATGCGGAGGCAGTCGCAATAAAAACTGGGCCTGGGTTCTGTCAGCTTCTGCATTACTGGGTCGTTGGGGGTGAGTTTCTTTTCAATTTACTGGGTCTGCGGGTCATGAAACGGTTCTAGCATTGATTGATCAATTACCTCATCACCTACACCAAAACAGTTAACAAAATGACCCATGGTGACCCGAAACACACGACCCATTCCACTTCTGAATTGCAAAACTATAAGTGTGAGGTTTTACCTCAGTCTTCGATGTTAAAGCGATAATTTTATTGCTTAATGTAGTCTTCACCATAGCTTAATGTTTTTAACCCATTTACGTAAAGTGTGCGCGGCCTATCTTGAGTTCGCTGCAGAACGAACACAGATAATCGATTGTACGTTATTGGTAGCAGAGTGCCTTGTTGATATCCAAAATGGTTACAAAAACAATGGCGGCCGTTGATTAAAGCCGCTCTCTCCAGAAAGACGTAGCCGCTCATAAAATACTTCCAGGAATCAAGATGCGCCGCGCACACAATAGTACTGTACGTAAGCCTTACAAGGCAGGATAAAAACGTATACCAAAATGTATTACAATCCGTCGGGTCATATCGAAAATCAAGACATTAAGTGGAATCCTGAAACTTTTGTTGGAGTTCAGACATCTTAATACAATGTTGTCTAAAGCCCAAAATACTTGTTCGAGAAAGCTGCTCTAGCCAATTTCATGGAGATGGTTGTGCACACGGTGATTTTCTAAATATAATCAAAATTAGTAAATTAGATCCAAATTTTCCGCTGTCTAAAATGGGTGAGCTTTATTTTTTTACATTGTCTAAAAACATTGCTACTAGGCAACAGCGCCAATCAGCAAACGCCAGTCTTAAGGCATAAAAATTAGTGGAATTAACGTTCTTTTTCATCTGCTAAGCTTGTCTCTGGATGGAGATGTGTACACTGACGATTAAACCGATGCTAAGTAGGAATAAAATGCCAATATGAAGAGGAACCATGAATTGTTTATTTCGAATTGTTACCACGAATTAGTTTAGCGTTTTCTTTAACCTGGTTTTATGAAAGCCATGAAAGAAAGCTATAGATAAACAAACTACCGATGGAATGATCCGTAATGAATGCGCTACATGAACATCGTATTTTTCTCATTAGTATCATTATTGAAGTCTTCACTCCGGCAAATCTAGTCATTAAATATCTCCATTCCAATTCAGTATTGTATACCCCTACTTTTTCGGTTTTCATTGTTTTCAGGAAAGGGAAAAAGGAAAGAAAAGGAATTTAACGCTAGTGAATAAACTTGCCTCAGATAGATACAAACTTAGGTCACTCTCCCTAACAATGTGGATCCCGCTCTTTCTTTGGTTGGACCTATTCTACCTGTCTGACGGTGTTTTACTCCTTGTCTCGCACAAGAATGAAGATAATTAACTACAGCAAAGAAAGGTACCCTGAGAACCTAAGCACAGCAAACAAAGTACAGTCGAGTCGATAGAATCCTGGCGTCCAAGCTAACGGGAAACGTCGAATCGTGTTTGTTATCTGTTTATCTAGGGGACTATTTACATAAAAGCAACCGCGCAATGCTTGTGTAGGCCACTCTCAAGGGATTAATGAGAGTCAAAAACTTAAATATTGCAGGCACCTGTTAAGAGCGTGAGAATCACAGCTCGTTTCTAGAATATCTGATAATAGCATGCCTCCTAGAGTTTTACAACGGGAAAACGATTGCTTTCTGATTTCTTAACGTTCCTCAACTCGAGTTTTATTGAGGACATAACCATGGAGCAAGAAATTGGCAGACTCCATGACCTCACATAGAATTCCGTTAGGAATGAAGACTGTTGGACAGTAACAAGACTCTGGCCTATTGAAGGACGGATTATACAGCGTCCAACTTGGCGACATCCTACTACTACAAAAAGTAGTAGTAGGATGTCACCTACATCTTGTCAGACGAGAAGCTGACTACCTGAGTGTAAGGGCCTATTTATGATAATGATTTCGACGCGTACGTGTGATGCTTAGTGCATGAAACTAGAGCTTTCCCCATACACACCTCATAAGTGCGAGCATTTACAATTGTGGAACAGGTGGGCCAACGCGCATGTTTTAATATTTTTAAACGTCACGCGAATATCTACTCGACCTAGATCGGTGAGTGCTGAGCGACGCTCGCACGCTTAGTTGTTGCATGCTGGGATAGGAAAATGGCGGCATCAACAGATTCCATCGGCGCCACAAGAAAGGAGAACGTGGTGTGCTAAAAGGTTGAATGCTCAAAATAAACGGCCGAATATCTTAATTACAGTGTCCTTGGCCCGTATGGCATCCAATCTTGCTGCTGTAGAAGTGTGAAGTTGTGAAGCAGCATAGTTGGATCGAAGTAGCAGCCAGCAGTAGCTTGCTCACGTGCCGGTTCACGCGTTTGATTTGTAGATGAAGGAGTGTTTGCCTTAGTGTCGTGGTGTCGCGAGCGGGCTTAGCAGACTGTCCACGCGCACTGCTTTGCTCATGAACACTGGCGTACTCGTCGCGCATCAGGCTCACGTGCAAGCGTTTATATTGTAAATGCTGCCTTAGGCAGTGCAGACGGTGCTGAGGCATGTATTGCCGGGATGGCACGCGATCATGATGAAGCTCAGCACTAAAATACTGGCAGCGGGAATTCCTATACTGCTGACCTAACTACAGTTAGTAAAATGAGGGAAGGTAGTAAGGCGTCGTACGAATCAAAGATCACGGGCCTCAGGTAAAAGTTCACTAGCTGGGGCCTGAATAACATAGACGTTAAAATGACGAAATATTCTAAGGTAAAAGAAATTAGAGGTCGTGGAACGTTGGTTTGGTTGGTATCTCTTGTTGTATGAGGAAGTATATTGGGATCGTACTTATGGTAAGAGAAAATAACTTACATAACGCTCGGTCCTTAAGCTTTGCGACTTTTACTTGTGTCATCTTAAATCACCATCTCCAATCACAATTGTCCCGCAAGTATATTTCCTCGTGTCGCCTATCTCTCCTCGTAGTTACGTAATACGAACGTATGGTAGCCTTATCTTAAAGTTGCGGCTCCATCTCAACTTGCCTTCGAGTGAGGACGGCTTCATAAAGACGTTGCTGTTTGCTTCTATGTTCAGTCTGGCTGAGTTGCAGTTTGTGTCAGCCAAAGAAGAGAGCAAAGTTAAAGGTGCATAGCAGGGACGTGCACACAGGGGGGGGGGGGGGTAGGCGGGCTGCAGCCCCTGCCCTCATGGCAAAGTGCCCCTTTTTTCGCTGATGTAAAAGAGCCTAGAAAACGCTAGAGGGGCAGAAATGGTTAAAGTCCCACAAAGAGGGGTAAAAAGAGGTTAAAAAGCTAAAAAAAAAAAGCTCCCAGAAAAAAGTTTACCCCTTCTCTCTCGGGGTCCTGTGCATGTCCCTACTGCATAGACTGGCGATCTTTCATGTGACTGCATTCTCCCTTGGTCGGCGATCAAAGATCAATGCTTGGCGAACTAAATAATAAAACAGCGGCTACAGCGACTTTCTAGCCGCATCCGGTCTTCTGTACAGCTCTGCCACTACCTATGGTGAAGCGCACACCTCTATCACGTATTGCAACAGCTATTGAGTCAAAAGTCTGATCACATGCAAATAACTGCCGTTATAATGGTTCTATATTAATTCTGAAGACATATTTGTAATGTAAGTCAGCTATGGCGAAGACAATGAAAATATTTTCAATGACCTTGGAAACAGTCTTCAAGGTCATCTGCATTCTATTTTCCAAACGGCACAAGATACAGCGCAAAAGTGAATAAACAAAGTTGTACGCGAGCATCAAACATGACAAACTGCGAAAGCAGATTGAAAATCGGAGCTTAATTGCAGTAGTTACGAGGAAAACAAAATAGCAACAGCGTGTTCCCTGAATGTTCTTACTGCCATGCAGTGAAGCTTTGGGTCTGCCTTTAAAAGCGAGTGCACGTATGCGATCAGACGCTTTCCTGCGTCAATCAATGCAAGTGAACGAGTGCAATTCATGATGCAATAAATGAAAACAACGCATGATATGGATTAGGCCTAAAGTATTGAGCCGTAAATCACAACACAAAAAATCACGTTCGGTATGTGATTATTTTCTGATTTTACATTTATTATATTTTTCCGGTGCTAATGCCCCTTTGAGTGACATCCAGCCCGGTCGCAGTAATCGCAAGAACGCATTGTTGTTACGAATGCCCACACTTCATTCCCAAAGGTGGAACAACATTTTTTCGGGAGGGGGGGGGGGGAAGATCAGAAATTTACACCCCGTAAATTCAAGGGTTCACTGCAGACTTGTTAAATTCTAAACTTCTCTACTTCTGCCTTCAACATTACTCATTTACAAAAATAAACATTTTAACAATCCGCACAAGAATTTGTCCAACAAGACAGTTCGTGCGAAGAGTTCTGCCCTTGTTGCATGTTTGTTGGGAATGATTACTTTTGGCGCCAAACTTTCTTTATTTGAGGGCTGTTTCCCCGCCAAAACGAAAAACTTTCCACCAAAAGGAACGCACGTGTCACGCACCTGGTGAAAAGTTGCCGAAGACCAGCGTTCCATGCTTTGCAATTGTGTCTTTCGGGAGTGCAAATAGAACGCCGTAATTTGCCCTAATTACAGTTATTAGGTAATTACGGAACAAGCCAGCAACCAAAAGATAGCAACATCACAAGCCCACTTTACGACCCCTGCTACTAGAAAACGTACGACCACTTTATTGTTAAGGTACGATTATTTTTCTTGTTTTGTGAAATGTGTGGCACCATAAAGAAAAAAAATATTGGCAAAAAAAACGGCAATTAAATCGAATTTTTTCGAAGATGTTTTGCTTCGTTCTTTGGGGCACTTAACATTCCTGTCCCTCTCACCTCTTCCCTCCTGCACCCCTACCTCCCACCTCAGTTATTTATGCCATGTCTTCCTGTCAGGAACATGTACGCTGGAGTAATGATACATTAGCCTACTACTGCAAGGTAAAATGTCGCCAACCTCAAAAAAACAAATTTATTTACGCTTACGAATGCCCTTACCTCTAATCCTGTTTTCCCACCCGCCCACTTTATTTTCGGCATATTCTGATCGTAGGCCTTTCCTGCATTTATCCTGAAACGTTTTTTCCTGGAAAAACGCCGATGAAAGCATTGTCAATTGCTTCTTGTTCACCATAAAACTTATAATTTACTGTTTAATGGAAGTAATCTGTAATGGCATAATGATTTAAGAAGCTGTTAAAAAGTGCGGTCATTCGAATGTCCAGGGTTTTCCCAACTTTGGATTAAAGTCAGGACATTCGTAACGACAATTCGTTTTTCCATTGCTGGGTGATTATTGCGACCGGGCTGGAAATCACTCAAAAGGCCATTAGGCTTCGGCGAAAAAAAATAATTTAAAATCAGAAAGCATAATCGCATACCGAACGTAACTTTCTGCGTTGTGAATGATAGCTCATTACTCCATACCCATAATCCATACCCATAATCCATACCCGTTTTCGTTTACTGCAATCTGAAATTCAATTACACTCATTGCTGCAAGAAAGACTAGGAACTCGCTTGTCGAGGCAGCCGCTAAGCTTCACTACATGGCAATTAAAACATTCAGGGAAGACTTTGTTGCTATTTTGTTTTCCTCATAACTATTGCAATTAAGCTCCGATTTTCAATCTGTTTTCGCAGTTTGTCATGTTTAATGCTCGCGTACAACTTTGTAATTCACTTTTGTGCTGTACCTTGCGCCATTTGGAAAATAGAATGCAGATGACCTTGAAGGCTGTTTTCAAGGTCGTTGAAAATATCTTCATTGGCTTCGCCATAGCTGACTTACATTACAAATATGTCTTCATAATTAGCGTAGGACCATTATATCGGCCGTTATTTGCGTGCGACCAGACTTTTGCCTCACCCTGTAAGTGTATAATCTAAAAGCAGTACCCATCAGAACTGCCGGTTAAAAATGTGTTAGCTTTTAAGCTTATTTTAGATTTTAGGCGTATTTGTCAACGTTTAGACCTAATTCTTTCCTGGAGCTTTAATTTCGTAAGTAGCAGCTGATGGAGATTTGATTTGTATAGTAGGCCTATTCATTTTTGCAAAAAGGTGCGCCTTCGGGAACACAGTTACTACGCAACGTAGCCTATATAGATCAGTGGTAGTAGGGAAGTGACGGGGAGACGCTGTTGATGAAGCCAGGAGCTACGTGTAACAACTTGACGTTGCCGTGGTAACGTGATTTTAGGCCTAATTTTCATTTTGTAGGCCTAATTTTTGTAAGTGTAGCTTTAATTTCGTAAGTATAGGCCTAATGCACAATCTGGTTCGACGGTAAGCCCATTCATTTATGCAACAATGCGACGAGACTATTTTAAACGAAGCTAAAATGTTTTTGTTTTTATGGCTGCAGTGTTATCCTTAGGATTTCCATTCGAAATCAAATGTTTTTATTTAATTTAGTTACGTCGAAGAGTTATAAGGAAATAACGATGTTTCAATTTGCCACGTGATTTAACTAACTTTTGACACTGAAACTAACGTTGTAAACCGTGGTCGTCAATATCTGTCGTTGCGAAGTTGAAAAAGGCGACGGACGGACAAAGTCGTTGCAATAGTCTTCTCACCCGGTACGGCTGTACAGAAGACTAAAACAATAAGGAGAAAGAGGGCGACAATTGAACCGAGTGTGCGGACAATGTGTATGGAGGGATACAATGAAAGTAGTTTGAAAGTACAATCAAGTATGAAACATACAATTCCTAAGCAATTTATACTATTGTTAGGCACGACACTAACACCGCGCGGTCCGTTAAATCTGTGGGAGATAATCGCGTCAAGTGCAGTGAGTGGTGTGTGCATCCACCGGAACTCTCCCTAAATGGGGGAGAGAAGGTGGGTGAGGAGAATATGTTCACGGAAGCAGCCCGTGAGTCACTGGTGGGCAGTGAAGTTGTGCACGTTTTTCCGTGCCCACCGGAAGTCTCCCTTGATGGGGGAGGGAAGGTGGGGTGAGTTGTGCGTCAGCAGGTGGTTTGTGCGGCGTGTACACTGGTGATGTTGTGTGCAGTGCAAGAATATGTTGTGCAGAAATATGTTGTGATGTTGTGATGTAGTGCAGTGTGTCGGTAAGGTGTTATTGTATAGAGTATGATGGGGCGTACGGCTGCGGGCCATGGCTATAAATAAATTACCGTGAACATTTCTCACCAGGAGTGGTTAACGCTCGTTAAACCCTTTGAAACCCTTTAACCATTTCTCCATACTGCCACAAAGCAACGTAACAATGGATGTAGCATAAAACCTGGCCGAGGATTTGTACATTGTTAAGCAAAGGAAAAAATAAAGGTTACAATGTAACAAATGCAACTTAATTATATGGTGAAACGATTCAACATTTTTATCACAAAAGCCTCATTTCTTAGGAAAAAAAATACACCATCGTACATAATGGTGCGGAGCGACCGGCTGGGTCTGTGCATAATAATTGAAACGCAGCAAAAGGGAGGCTATCAGTAGGAGGTAACGGAGCTTGGTATTAACCCCCATGTATCTTGCGAGAAATTTTTTAAAAGTTCTGACATGCGTCTATCACCCTAGTCGGTATATCCATTGGGTAACAGATCTAAGAGACCGGTCATTATTTATCGCCGGTAGAGGGGGAGGAAGCAGAGGAAATTGGGAATCATGCATTTTTTTGGAACCTCCTGAGAGATGGGGGGAGTGGGGGGAGGGGGTTCATAAATTTGTCAGGTCCCATCAAGAGAGCGGTAATAAAAAAACCTCTGACCAAACTGGAACAAAAAGTCATTTTTTGACCTTAAAAAGACACTACCTTCAGTCAAAATTTCTAAAAACGCCTGTGCTTTTTTTGGGAGCCCTCCTCGATGTGACTGTTTACAAGGTCTTTAAGATATTAGTACCTGTACTGCATGTATAGTTTGTTTCAATCAACTTTCTAGAAAAGCCTTGTCTCCTAGTTTTTCTGGGTTTAGGTGCTGACTGTGTTACGGATGTGGGCATGCAAGCAAACATTATAGGCTATATATTGTATGAAACTCGACACAAGATGGGTGGAAGGTGTGGGAAGCCCTGCCACCTCCTCACATGTGATGCTCCCGTTTATGAACGTTTCCCTTTTTAATGTTATTTTTAAGGGAACGCAATCGGCAGTTCTCGGGCAATTGTACCGTGTTTCTTGTTGCAAAAACCTTACCTGATTTTATTCAGCTTTTGCCTCTTGTGTTGAAAGTGTATAGTTACGGTCAACTTCCCTTTTACTAATGTCTCTAGGCCAACAAAATGTACTAAAAAACCTTGGCCGTGGTAATAATCTGCATCAGACGTATGATGTGCCTGCGTGTGTGCGTGTTTGTACCTCTACTCCTCTGTAACCAAAGCACCTTTATTTAATTTATTTAATTTTGAAATTAATTTCTTTGAGACTTAAGTCAGCCGAAGCAACTTAATGCTTGTATGGCTGAACCGGCTCAATTTTGAACATTATCAGACTTTTAGAGAAGAAGAAATATCTGGCAAAGGGAGGTGCCAATCCAAGGATTCGATCCGGGAAACCTCCGTTCATCATAGGGGCCTACAAAGATGGGAGTAGGACCAAATGGAACACCATTAAATCGCGGTTCGGTTGGGCCTATTTTCATCGCTGTAACTTGAGATTATGACCCTCAAATACTCGAAAGAACCTGCAAAAATAATGTCAAAATTTTCTAACCCTCATGGTGTTTGTTCTTGACGTCATAGTTTGTTCACACAAACCTCCTCGAGCGAAGCGAGACGACGCCAACGGAGCAAGCGATGTGGCTATCACCATTAACAATTACGTTGCGTCCATGAGACTAGAATTGTTACTAGAAATATTGCTTACTAGCGGAGTCGCTTGCTTCGCTCACTCACTCCACGTCGTCTCGCTCCCCTCCCCCCTCCCTCCAGTCTCGCTCTCCCCCCGCCCCTCATTTAATTTGCCGTTCGGTCGGTAGATGGCATCGTATGTTCGTGCTGCTGGCCGTTGCGTTCCGGACGCAGCTACTATCTCAGCGGGCCTTGGCTGCTACTCTTATAATTTGCCGTTCCGTCGGTAGATGGCGGAGATGGTATCGTATGCAGCAGATGCAGGTTGCTGTTGCGCTGCCGATGACTGCGTTGCGGATCTTGTGTGATTATATATATAGATGTTGAGACATTGCCGATGCACATCTTGATTTCATTGTATCCCTCTCCATCCTTTATCGCCACAATCACATTCTTTATCTCTATCGTTTTTAATTGTCATCTTTTTTTGTTTAAATATTGAAAACACTTCATCAGTGAAATACGATCACGAACCATGCAAAATGGAGGAGGAAGAATTGACCGCCATTTTAGGCAGCCAGTCGTATTATTTCTTGCCTAAGTGTGTGCTTCATATAACTGCGTACTACAACTGACTCCGCAATACTTAAAGTTAAATCGACTTCTGAACTCTACGTGATATTTATTCATTTCAGCTGAGGAGTGCGACAACTCGGATTACCGTTCGAACGGATGCAGTAAAAGCTCGTGGAACTTGTATTTATCTTCAAAGTGAGTGAAAATCAATAGACTTG
Organism: Lithobius niger; assembly: GCA_023313725.1. Classification (NCBI taxonomy): domain Eukaryota; kingdom Metazoa; phylum Arthropoda; class Chilopoda; order Lithobiomorpha; family Lithobiidae; genus Lithobius; species Lithobius niger. The sequence goes on along the minus strand of JAHWFP010234176.1, from coordinate 8,191 downwards.
AAGTCAAAGGAGAGGGTGAGGTCCGATCAGGTTCCTTGTGATTTTCAAAAGAATAAAAGATAAGACTGTTACGGACTATAACATCAGCCTATACGTAAGTTTATTTTACAACTTAATTCACTCAGCCATTCACATAATTTTTCCTCAGTCAATCTGAGAGATACGAGGTAATTAGTAACGATCTATCAACGTCCCTGTAATGCACACCTTGCCTATCAATGTCAACCACAGTACCAGTTAATTGTAAATATAATTTTATCGTCATAGAGCCAGTGCACGATATCGAACGACACTCGATCTGCCTGACTATAGACATTATCTTCACACCATCTCCAGTTAAAGCCAGTAACGTACGCTCTCCTAGTCGACCGTGCAACGGACGAATTTAGTAATATCTTTAGCCGTCCTACTACTTTCGTACGCATTAGTCAGATTTATGTCACTCTTCAGTACTGGTACCCAGCTCATTGCGTTGACATTAGCAACGGTGCAGAACCAGGTTGCAGAACCTGCGTAGGTTAACCTGCGTAGATATGCGTAGGTTGCAGAACCAGCGTGTATAGGTATGACATTTTGTAGCTTCGCAATTGAAACGGGGCTATTTTGCAAAAAACAATGACAGCCAGGTGTGACAGAGGAACATAGAAAATGTTCATAGAAAATGTTTCATAGAGAAATTTTAAAAACTCAACGTGTCTTTTCGTTAAAAAAGAGGAACGTTTTCCTTACAACTGTGGTATCTTGTCAATGCGGAATGCTACTAATTACTTATTTTGGCTACAGGAAGTCATCTTCGGACAGTCTTAATAAACATACGAAAAACACATCTTGTTTGGTGGGTGGTCACATTATTTTTGGACCTTGAGTGGGGGGGGTGGGGGGGTAATTCAAAATTTTTCAGAGTTTCGAAGGGGGAGGATCATCAAAAATTTGGTGGTCATATGTTCATTCCCCCCCTTCCCTGCGGCCATAAATAATGACCAGTCTCTAAAAAGGAAGTGACGACGGTTAGGGCCTATGGTCCCACAGAAGTGTTATTTCCTGTACGAGGAAATAACACTGACTAAGAGTTTAAAGAGCTAGAGAATCACGTGATACGGTCAAACGCATTAAATTCAGTCTGGTGCCATGGCTTCGGCTGGGAACACGTCAAAAGCTAAAGCATCAAATTCAGTGTATCGTAGTAATTGACCGTCTCACGCGATTCTGTAGATCTTTAAATTCTTAGACACTTTAGTAAATAAAGCTTCGACTGGTGCGTAGGAAACATCGAAGGCCTCACATGTTACGGCCGACATCTACACAAGTGTCTAATTAGAAAAAAAACAAGTTAACTGCATTTTAAAAGAACAAATCCGACTCTTATTCCTGTTCATACAATACTTACATTAAAATTTAAAAGAACTAAATATTCAACCTTCTTGGAAGAGTGTAGTGCTTGTAAAAGCAACGAGTTGAGGGGTTAGTGCCACCCCTTCGATTCACTGCTAGTGCAATAAGATTCTCTTCCTTGAACAGCCCCCCAACCCCCACCTCTCTAAGAAGGTAGAAAATATTGATCTTTGAAATAAGTCCTGCATGAGCAGGAGTAAGTGTCGAACTTAAATTTTTAAACTGACTTAAACCTGCTGAGACTGAAACTCGTTTCTCCTCTTACAAGCATTTGATTCTGTTTATTATCCCAAATTAGAAATTATTAGAAACTGTCTGTTGGTAATTAATCATTGGTATAACCAAGTATTTATAGGGTTGGGGAGGAGAACTTGTGACCTAGATCCCCTACTGAAACGTCTAGATTCATTCCTATTGTTGCGTCTAGAGGGCGCCATGAGTTTTATGTGGGCATTTCTACTCAGTTTTCAGCCTAAAATTAAACTACAGTAAACCAAACTAGCTTGCATTTAATATTATTTAGTTACCTTAGTTGTAATTTAGTTTACTTTAGATTTGTGCTGAAAAATGAGCAAAAATTACCAGATGGAATGCGTAGCGCCCTCTGAAAACTCGGATGGAACTAAGGGATGAATGTAACACGTTCAATAGGGACTTTTTAAAGTTACAAATTCTCCTCCCCAACCCTATATATTCTTGGTATAGCTAATAATCGTACTGAAATATTAGCAATGCCCAATCTCATTTTATTCCTTTATTTATTTATTTATTTTGTGTTGCAGGTGGGAAATTAAAACTGAATTGACGGATTCAGCAATTCACCAACAAGACAGAGAACGATTTTCCCTTACTAATGCCCATGTGTCGATGTAGATTTCACCCGTGAACGTACCTTCAAAACATCAGTTTTAAGAAACTTCGCTCGCAGCATTGCTTCTGCATGAGAACGAACGGCATGAAAACTCAATTTCCATTGTGGGAAGCAAATCTAGCTCGGTGTTTCCGAGTTTCCTGTTGCGGCCGTTTGCAGGTAGAACCGACGCCGTAAATAATTGTTTTGTGCGCTTGGATTGAACCATACCTTGCAACTCATGTAATGCTCCGTGTTGAAATGCAGAGGTACAAATGTATACGAATCCGAGGACTTTTGAAATAAATAGTATCGACATTTTGAAACCCTAATCCGCGTGGCAAGACCCACTCAGGGGTCGTTCTGGCTGCTGAAGGGATTTAACCGTGTGATGGGCTCGAAGTTCTCAAAGAAGGAACGAAGATTATAGTAATTTAGTTGATGCAAGAGAAACGATGGAAGTTTGAAGTCCTGCTCTTGAACTCCTCTTGATGTACGGCTGAGTGACAATCTGCTTCGCATAAAATTAGGGAAATTTAATTCTAACTGCATATCAGGAACCAGAAGGCTGCTCCACAAGAAAAAGAATGATTCTGTATAATGGTACAAAAACCTCGGTCGCAGTTCTTTTGTCCATTCAGTAATGGAGAAAAGACCCAAATTTGACTTATATAAATTCATCTCCATATAGTATCCCTGTGTTGACCTTACCACGCATTAAAGGCAGCTTTTGGTCTTTTTGGCAACGTCACGTAACTGGTAAGGTTTACAATGCGTGATTAAGCCTACGTAATTTACAGAAGTTCGCATAAAAGAGATGAATGGTATTAACAGCCAACCAAAATTATATAGGACATTTCCTTTCTTACTACTGCCCGAGTTACAGAAGATAAGCCTGCATTTCGTTTGCTCAAACAAGACAGTACTGGCAGTGTAATGGAAATTTACCGGATTTGTGCCGAATTATTTATTCGGCTGTTTGTTCTGAATAAAGAAAAGATAACTCGCACCACTTTTTAAATAAGGTGTTTTAGTGAACCTGATGCAATAGCCTGATGCAAAATCGACTGTGAATCACCCGTGCTCGTACTGCCTCTACCGGCAAGAAATTGTTGACACCACATCAAAGTGCAAGAAGATGATCCAACTTACACTCTTCCTCCAGGCAGCAAGCAGCTTCCTTCTCTTTTTGCCCAGCACTGATCTCTACAGATTTGCCTCGGACAAACAGACCGTAAACTTTGGTATTATACTGCCCCATTCGAAATGGCGGCTTCGAGAGTACAATAAAAAAATTGCAATGTCAGTGGAAAACGTGAAGAAAAATAAACCGCCATTCACTTTTCTCAATCACCTCGAGGTTGGCAACCCGGAATTATACATGATGTCCAGGCATCCATCGCCAAATAGTGAGTAGCTGGATTTAATCTTCAATTTGTTGCTATGTGTTGTAAATATTGTTACTGGTCCAGACCAACATTTAAATACGAGATAAACGTACGTGTAAATTCCAGGAGTCACAATAAAAAAATGAAACGATTGCTCAATACTAAATAAATTAATAAATTAAAGATTAATAGAAATAAAGGATAGAAGCCACTTTAACTATTCCATTGGGAGACTGGATTTTACTGTTTTTATCAATAATTTCGTATAAGGCACCTTTTGAGTCATACTAATTCCAGTTTTATTTATGCATAATAAAGGGTTTGTGAGTTATCTAGACACACGCTAGTGTGTCGCGCCAAGTTTGGCAACAATCATCACAACAAACATCACATCAGTTCAACTGTCGAGGTTGTAAACCACTGTAGCGCGGCGCCATAGCGTCAGTGTCTTATATCTTGAAGCATAGTTGGCCACATTTCAGGTACTTGGGGAAAAATAATAATGCGGTACAAAAACGTAAATTGTGTTGAAGTCGAGAGCAATAACCTACCTGACAAAAATTAACTCGTGTAGGAATGCTAGCTAAGCTATTTTCAATGCAAAATCTGACCCTCAATAACGTTGTAAACGTGTTAGCTAGCTACTCTAGCTAGCTGATTCGCTCATCCCCATGTTAAATCCCATAGGGTGATTATTCATCGATACCGAGATAACGGGGAGGCTTCCAGCTATGCAATTGGACGAGTGGGTGCAGTACAATACGAACTGCATATCTTTTATGGTTTGGAGCCTGGGGGCGTATCAGGGATGGCGTGGGAGGGCGCTTAAGTACGAAAATATTGTTATAACCATTGTTAGTATTGTCAGCATCGTCTCTCATTGGACGGCCAAAGTTCGGACAATGAGAACGTGGATACTGACGTACGTGCCTAGACACACACTAGTGCATCACGATAAATCTAAACAACGTTGCAAAGTAATTGTATTCACGTCCAATTCACGAAAATAAACCAACTGTAAAAACAAAGCAAAATAAACAAAGCCAAAAACTGATAAAAGGCCACTAAGTTGAGAGTGGCTCGGCCTTTCAAAGGAGTGATATCAACACACCAAAATTAACTAAATATTGTAATACAAATTACAACAAAATTAAAACCAAACCAAAAACCCTTAAAGAGGTGACTAAGTTGAGAATGGTTCGGCCTATAGGCAAAAGGTAGTAGCAAATTGTTGAAAACCAATTTCTTGTTGAAGTGGCACTTTATAGTACACATCTGCACAGTATTGGAGATGGGCCAATACACAATTTAAAAAAAAAGGAGTGATATCATATCAAAAACCAAAACTGGTAAAAGGGGCCGCCAAGTTCCGAATGGTTCGGCCCTTCAAAGGAGTGATATCAACACACCAAAACATTCGCCAAGTTAATCGCACCGAATAATACTTCGGACGTTAAATGAAAACTTGAACATTGCTACCGAAAGTAATTCGAACTATTAACTTGGCGAATGTTTTGGTGTGTTGATATCACTCCTTTGAAAGACCGAACCATTCGGAACTTGGCAGCTCCTTTCACCAGTTTTGGTTTTTGATATGATAAACTAGTCTACAAATATGAAATCTGCCGTGATATGTAAACATTTCTGTGATACAAAATTTGCTTTGACTCACAAACTTATCTGGTTAAAATATAATAGTTTACTTGCACGTGTAAAATTCCCACGGTTGTAAAATTGTTACGATATAATTTGTTTCCTGGGTAAAGTTTTCGTTAGGGAAAGTCTTCGTGCTTATGTATTCGCGGACGTGGTAGTCGCAGTGAAAGCACACGCATTGTGCCACACTGCTTACTCTCCCGCTATTACTGTAGCCCGCTGATAATTAGATTTGATCGCAAGTATTCAGAGAGCACAACAAGATGAGTAGGCTACAGTACTGACATGTCATACAATCCTCCCGTCTCAACACAGATTTTCTTTTAATTTTGTAACGCTTTGTCGGTCCTTACCTTCTCTTCAATTTCTTTGCTGTAGCTACAGAAAAAAAAGGGGGTATATAAACACCCCCCCCACACACACACTTTCGGCCATAGTATTTTCATACGCTTCATTTCTATCCCGTTATAACACCGGGTGCCGCAGGAACAGCATCTATCTTCTGTATCCCAACCAACGAATTAATTTGTGAATTAAGAGGCTTTAGCAGACGGGTGCCCCCTGACAGGGCAAAAGCTCGTAAGTCACATAAAATGGTACAAATTTTAATTTTCAGCCAACAGCACATTTTCTGGCCTTGATCACACAAAATCACACTACAAAGGAGCAAAAACACCCCAATGTCAAACAGACTCCTCCATCTTGAAAAGTTTCGTTTTCAACCAATATCCAACCGTGTATAAAATTATAAACTAAAACCTAATTTTTCAATTTTCTAGATTGATGTGTTGTGCTGACTGTTGACGGGTTATGTTGTGTTGCGGTGACTGGTAATGTGTTGTTGTTACATAATATATGTATCGATATTTCCCCCTCCCCAAAATGCCAGTGATAAGTTGCTCCTCACTGACCCCCCCTCTGGGCGCCACTGTGGGGGAAGCATGTACAGTTGTACAATCCCCCATCACGGACGAAAGAGATCCGTGGGGGAGGGATGAGCAACTTTAGGGTTTGAATGAACATTTAAGGTCCAGATAGCGGATCAATTTTACCATATGGAATTTATGGTAAAACATTAGCAAAGAGCAATTACTTCAAGCGAGTGAACCGTGAACTTTTAGCAAGTGTTGCGTGTTGCATTGACGGTTGCATGTTGGCCCCTGCTTTTAGTGCTATTTTGGAGTTTCTGAACCTTTTCGGTTCCATCGGGAGACTCTAATGTTTCCGTGGGTGATTTGTGGTCTGTTTGGAGGTGTTTTGGGTATTCTTGAATGCTCATGCAGCGTTTTTAACGTGTGACTTTCGTTTGAAATTTTCCGTGCTGGTGGCCGTCGTTTTTGTTGTTTTGGCAACTACGATTGATGATGCTTGTTCCCTTGTTTTGGTGAGGAAACTGTTGAATTTCTAGTGAAATGTGGCCGTTTTGAATTGGATTGTCAACTTTTGATGGTTTTTGGTACTGTTAATGCGGTGGGACCTGGTTTGTGGTGACTGCCTTGAAGTCTTTCGTAAGTATATGATGCACTGTCTACTTCGTAACTACCAAAATGCCGACAACACTGGGAATATGTGGCTCAAGTAAGAAAAATATAAACAATAACCAAAGCCACCTGTATTTTATGCTAATGAAAAGCAGAGATATAAAAGTTGCCTTAAAATTCCTGACAATGTCTCATCTTTTTTCGTAGCAGCTGATTTCATTTGGGTTTGTGATGTCTGTAAACCTTTGCTGAAGCAGCAAAAATTGATTGTTGATTTTGCCACAAAATTTGACGAACTGTTAAACAGCTTTGATTTGAGGTATTTAGAAGAATTGTTGGAGAAAGATGTCTCTTTCTCTAATTTCAGATCTACTGATATGCCCAGCAAGAGACTGCTTGAAAGCAAGTTGGTTGAGTTAGAAAAAAAAAAAGATCGATGTCTTGACATCCAGAATTGATCAGTCAAATCATGACAACCCAGGCCAAGATGTTACTGCTTAAAGTAAGCCGTCAACCCTGCTTGAAAATTCGGCCATTGCTGAAGTTGTTTCTGAGTTGAATGAACGTGAGAAAAGGAAAAACAACCTGATTGTCTTCAACGTTGATTAATCCAGGAAATCAGGGCCTAATGGGAGGCAGGAGCTTAATTTTAGGGCTTTGTGAGAAACAGTCAACTCTAATTCTGGTATTTCTTTGACTAAAGATGAGGTTACGATGTGTGTGCGATTTCATAACAAAAAAAAAAAGGTAACTATATACTAGGCCTCTTAAAGTTAGAATAGGCAGTAGCGACCTAAAATCACAAAATACTTCCCACTGCTCGTATTTCTAGATCCCCAAACTCTCATCTGGAAATTGCTGCGATAAAACGCCCTTACAGAGGTAAGAAGCCAAAGCACGACGTGAAGAGTGGTTTTAAATGTCTGCAAGCCAAAATTCCAATGACTCGCCAAATGGGGTATAGCAACCAAGGCGCAAAAGACCACAGGCGCATCTAAAGGACATTTTTCTTAACTTTCAAAGTATGCAAGATAAGGAAGCTCGTATTGAAAACATTCTTCTCGATGAAAAGTTTGATGTTGTTCTTGGATGCGAAACTAGGCTAGACCCAGGTGAACCAACCAACATTTTTAGCCCAGCTTATAAGCTTTAACTGCCAGGATCGAAATATTAGGATGGGTTCTGGTTTCTTGGTGGATGTCAAAACCACTTACGGTTCTTACAAGATGCATGTTGACTACAAGAACTGGGAAGGATGTTCCTGTTTTATTAAATTTAAATTCAAATCTCTCCTTTTTCTGTCTGTGTATAGAGCAGTGACGTATGCCGCCATATTGGCAGCGAACGAAGCCTTTGAGCGGATATCCACACTTGATAACGGGGTGCAAATTATCCCCGAAACGTCGTGTTTTATTGTTTTACAT
>JAHWFP010234171.1:0-27029 GCA_023313725.1 Lithobius niger | reverse complement strand
CATTTGTGCCGACGGTACGATTATTATTATCGTACCACTGTGTCTCCGTAAGATCTTACAATAGAAGATATTACGAGAGATTTACACAACAATGTGCCAATTTCAACTTTTCAATGCAACAACATAGGCTAACAGTTTTATCTTCTGATCAAAGAAATGACACGTTATCATTGTAGGGGTGGCTGTTGTGTTTGTTATCCTTTGGAGGTTGTCGTGATTTTGCTGTGACACTTTGCCTTAAAATGTAGATGTACACTGCTCGCATTATTTCTAGTGTGGCTTCGCCCTGAGTATTGTTTTGCCCGTGGTTGTTTCCCAGTTTTGGGTGGGTGTGGCCTAAACGTTGAACGTGACAGGCATTTTCGCTTGTTGGAATGCTCCCCTTTTACTCCCATCCTGTACGTGCCCTTTCCCCTGCTCCTTTCCTCCTATCCTACCCAAAAAAATATCTTGTACGGTTCAGTTAATGCGTAATCACATGCTTAATGGTAACAGACATACTCCCCCCCCCCCCCCACCACCCTGGCCACCCTTTCAAACTCTTTTCTTTCTTCTAAAAAGCAGACGCACTGCCCCACAAACGGGTAATTTCCGTTCAGGCCCTCCTCCCCACTCCGAGTTTATCGCTTTGGCTAGAGCAATCCGTACCGTGTGAAAAATAACTGTTCCTCGTGCATGACGTCAATTCATAATTGCCTCTGAGATGACCGCGTAGAGCAAATTGTTAGTCGAGGCAACAATGTTCAAATTTCAACTTCTTTTCAGGCCACCAACGTACCAGTTTCAACGTCTAGCAAAAAAAATTGAAACACTCGCTAGTTTTAATTGTTAGGGGTTCTCCTTTTTCGGGAGTTGTGTTCATTTCTGCTATATGAGACTTTGGTTTATAATGTAATATGGTGCAAGAAAATCTGAAGTGATCACCTCCATACTGCACACACTTGTACAGTGTATCTCTGGGCTAATGCCTGTGTTACATTTTTGCACATTAAAATTTAGTACTGTCAACTTCAAATGGCACCTATTCGGAGTATATGTCACGCAAGAATTTCTCAGGTTGTTCTGAAAACGCTAAAGTGTGGAGTGAGTAGCACCGGTATCAGCCCAATTATAGGGCTTCTCACTGGTGTGTAAACTACTGTCAGTGATTTTCATTTCAAAAGCAGACAATATGGGCCACTGTCTACGCCACACTGTGCACAATGGTTCGTCAAATTACGACATTCTCATGTAGAAAGACGGTTAGCCTGTTTTTTTTATACCTGCCACATTTAATTCCATCTATCGTAATCTTCCCTCAATACACTCTGACTGAGCAACGATTCCCGCACGTCATGCTCGTTGCCCTGTAGACGCTTTGGATCCCACAAAATAGGCTTATAGAACATGAAATAAACACTTTTTATTTTTATATCCAACTTGCGCGTCAATTCTGCAAACATGTTCTTCGATTATATGTTGTTTCTTGCCTGCATAACAATTCGTCAGCTTTGTTTCCTGCGAAGTGGACTGAAATTCCAAGCGCCATGTTTGCTGAAATGCCAGGATGTAGCCTCGTTTTGGAGGTGGAAACCGTCGGTTGCGCGCAACTTGGCTGACTGGCTCTGAATTGTCCAGACACGGGAAACATGGCTGCCGGTTTCCCGAAAATGGTTTCAGGCAGCCACTTGCATCAGCCAATATGGTGGCCAGCAGCTGCTGCTGGCAGCCATTGGCTCCTGGTTGCTGCTTCATTTGGCTCCCCAATTTGCGACGGGCCTTAGGCAGATAGCTGCTGGTCGGAGTGCCGGTCCACGGATAGAGGCCTCCCGCAAGGCAGCTGCCTCAGTCCTGCATTGTTCGCCTTGGTCATCAATGCTGTTTTGACTGACTTGGACTCGGATGGCAATGTTGTCGTTTATGCCAACGATGTGGCTGTGTGGGTTGTGGGAAATGATTTGCAAAGTCTCCTGGTAACTCTAGAGGGAATTGTGGCAAGGGGTAAAGGGCTGTTGGCTCAGAGGGGCCTGTGCGTTTCTCCTCAAAAGACGGAACTCATGATTTTTGCTAGGGGTGCACTTCGGTCAGGTTCTATAACTGTGGGTGGCACGCTGGTGCATGCGTCAACTTGTGTCAGGTATTTGGGAATCTGCCTTGATCCACAGCTGACTTGGAGAAGTGATGTGGCAGCTGTCAGGAAATCGGTGATGTCCCGGTTGGGTGTCTTGAAATCACTAACGACAAATGAGTTAGCGGCCAGCCGTTCTGTAATCACGACAATGTATAGGTCGTTTATCACGGTGAGTATTGATTTCCACCTGCCTATTTTGGCAGTTGCTACAGGTCCCATGCAGTCAATACAGGTGTTGGTATATGAGTGTTTGCAAGTTGTTCTGGGGTGTCTCCCGTCGACCCCTATTCATGCCATTCACATAGAATCGGGTGAGTGTCTTGTGTGTGGGCGAAGAGGCTCCTCCTTACACATTGCTACCGGGCCATTGCAAGGGGTTGGAGGGACCCTGTTGCATGCATTATAAGTGCGCTTATGGCTGTTTGGGAGTCGGTTAGGAAAAGATCTGGTGCTCTGGGCCTGGGAGCAACGTTACTTTTGGATCCTCAACTGTCTGCGTTCTTGAACCCAAAGGTAACCTTGGTGTTTTGTCCTTGGTCGTGGTGCAGCCTGTTGTCCACTGCTTGGGATGAGCTGCCCACACCCGGTACCACAGTGAACATATTTTGTGACGCTTCCTTTTGTAAGGATGTTTGGGAAGGAGGAGTAGGCATATTTGTACAGGAATTGCGTTTGGAACGGTCGTATTTTGTCTCTGGATTACCCTCAGTGTTTTCGGGGTAGCTCGTGGCAATTTCATTGGTTGTTGAAGAGGGTTTGTCCCTAGGGGTCAGTAGCTTTGTGGTCCATTCGGATTCGAGAGCTGGTATTGCTTTCCTGAGAGGGGCGATCTCGTCTCTTGGCGTGGACCATCCTCTTAGTGTGGATGTAAGTAGGAAACTACTGTCAGCCCTGCAAGGGGGAGTTAGGGTATCGATTACGTGGGTACCAGGTCACTCTACCGTATTTGGCAATGAAGTGGCAGATGGGCTCGCACGTGAGGGCTTTCGCTCTAGGACGAACCACATACGGTGTCCTATTGGTTATAAGGATCTGCGGCCAGTACTCTTGGCAACTGAGAATTCGCAGTGGCAGACGATTTGGGATGAGAGTACTACTGATAGAAGGCTATATGAATTGCAGCAGTCTGTTGGGCGGCCTGTTGTTTTGGAGCGGTTGCCATGGAGCGATGCCAGTCTGTTGTTGTCTCATTTGCGTACGGGGCATGTGGGCCTGTGTGCACACATGCATCGTATGGACTGGTGTACGTCGCCGCATTGTGCCTGCACCACAGAGGATGAATCTGTTGATCATTTCTTCTTTCGGTGTCCACTATGGGATGCTTTACGTGTACCACCACTTGTTGGTAGTGGTGTGGTGTGCGATGCGTTGCAGTTGCCTTCCATGTGGGGTGGTCAAACGGTGCCGTATAGGGTAGTTTTGAAGTTCTGTAAGACGACCAGGCGTTTTTGGAATGTGGGTAGTAGGGTCTAGTTGGAGCCTGGTTTCCTATGGTCAGTAAGGTTATTTGGTGTTGTTGCAGTAAGTAGCTTAAGTAGAGTAGAGCACATGGAATGTACAGATCCTTTTGGCTCTCGTAGTGAGTAAATAAGTAAATAAAACAATAATGAGCCATTGTTAGGCAGCCATAGGTCACCGATTTACTTCTTTCCTCTCCCAGAAAAGGAAATGCCAAAGCAGCCGTGCTAAAGGTTTCAACTTTTGTTCTACGAAAGCTCATTTATTTACTTCCCACAGAAAAATTGTTTCATGCAAACATGGTTCAGCGCGCACATTTACCGTACATTCTTATACGGTGCATCCTGTGATTTCAGCCACTGGATGCGCAGATTCAGTGACTGAGGCCAACAAAAATCATTGTTTGTAAGCCGGTGTCCAAGGTTGCCAGGATGGGGGAGGGGGAAAAGGTTTGTAAATGTTTAAAGTTACCCCCTTTTCAGTACGCTCAGTAGGGTCCAAAAACACAACTCCTATTTGCTTAAGTGTGCCAGGAAAAGTGGGTCTGTAAACTTAATTCATGACCGACCCCGTGCATAGCATACCGTTGATTGTTGGTGGGTTGTAGCACGGGCTTCCTCTAGTGCTATAATCTAGACACACGCTAGTGTGTCGCCACCAAGTAATAGTACATCGTCCGATTGCAGACATCCGATTGTTAAAAACTGATTGTTGATGAAAAAAGGCGGCTGGACTAGCAGACTGTGTCTTAACTGAAACCAACTTATACCTGATTTCAGCATATTGGTGTAAATTCCCCATGCGGTAGAAAACTTTGCAAATCGTTTGAATCAGGTGTCTTGGGTCCAGTAACGAAGAAAACGTCAACACGAAAATGTGGGAACGTGTCCTTCATGGAGAAAAAGTGTCCACAATAACGCTGATTTGTGTTACTGGTAACTAGTAACTAGTCCGCAGGCTCCCATGTTAATTCTCATAGGATATAACGACACGTCTACAGCTGATTAGGGAAAGTTGCCAGATCTAAATTTCGGCAGACAGGTAAAGCGTCATATGGGGAAATGCCTTTTTCTAAAATGGGGGTTGCAGCTAGAAGCACGTGGCCCTTAAGTGGCTTGTAAGTGCAAAATTATTGTTGTAACCATTGTTTGTATTGTTGTCCAACAGTAGATTATAACATGCTTAATTGTTACACGCTTATCGTTTCAGTATCTAATTGTCAGAATTCATTGTTGTTGCAAGTAGGTGGCCGGGACCTCAATAAAATAGGAGAAAATTGGAGAATGGTTCACTAAGAGGCGGAGTATGTTTTATTGCAAAGGTTTGGTCGGTTTTTTGTTACGGTACACGAATCCAAACTAAATTATCTGCCCCACGACGATAAATGGGACAATTATGTGTTCGTGAACACCATGGGAAGTGATTGAATGATTAACCAGGGAAAGCCTATGCAAGTTCTGACCATTTCAATTTCACTGGCGTAACGGCTAACTAGACCACGGCAAACGTGAAAGTTATGAATGAGCAAATTTATAGACATAAAATTCCTCCAGACAGAAAAGCCGTCTGATCCTTCGTTCGTTCACAGTCCTGTGAAAGCTGTGATATCCACCCAAAACCAAAATTGGTATAAGAGAAGCCGCCAAGTTTCAAAAAAGGGTAGGCCTTTCAAAGTAGTGATATCACTCAACCAGGGAAAGGCCGCCAAGGTTAATCCTGTTAGCCAAGTTAATCGCGCCTAATAATACTTTAGGCATTAAATGAAAACTTGAAGATTGCTACTGCCAGTAGCATTGTTCTAGTTTTCATTTAACTTTCAAACTATTAGTAGGTGCGATTAACTTGACTAACAGGATTAACCTTGGCAGCCGGCTAACAGGATTAACCTTGGCAGCCTTTCCCTGGCTGAATGATATCACTGCTTTGAAAGGCCGACCCTTTTTTGAAACTTGGCGGCTTCTCTTATACCAGTTTTGGTTTTGGGTTGATAATACTATTCTAGAGACAAATAAAGACAATAGTTGTATTTAATATTTGGCCAGATTTAATACTTGGTTTACTTACAAACCATGCTTCTATTTATCAGCTAGGTTGTAACAATTTGATTATGTTTCAAAATAATATATTGAAAACAATGAAGTTCGAAGTTGGTCCAGGTTGGCTAGCTTATTCATGGATTTAGAGAATTTAAATAGCCATTGACGAAAGTAGCAATGTTCTATATTGTCATTTAACATTCGAACTATTAGTCGGTGCGATTAACTTGGCGAATGTTTTGGTGTGCTGATATCACTCCTTTGACGGGCCGAATCATTCGGAACTTGGCGTTTCTTTTTACCAGTTTTGGTTTTTAATGTGTTAACTACTCTTGTTTGGAAATGCAGATACTCGCCTTTCATTATAAGCCTAATTACAGCCTTTTTGATTAAAACTTCCATATCAGCAGTCTAAAATTGAAACACAGTCTACAGAATATATAAACGGATGCAACTCTGCGAGGACGCGGATTTGTATCGACACAGTCATGTTAATAACGAGATTTTGTTAAATACTGACCCGCGTGTGGGAGCCGGAATTACAGTAACTCCGATTTTTTAATTTGCTCTAAAAGTGTTTGAAGTAATGCGGAATAGTGGTAACATGGGAGTTATCTTAACTCTTCTCTAATTTGACAATAATATGGTTGCGGTTTGTTATATGCATAGCCGCAGCGAGCGAGGCAGGGATGTTATTTTTGGTAATTCCGGCTCCCATTCAGGCATCTGTATGTCAGAAAAATCGAGCGTTAAGGTAACTCAGTGTTACCACAATCTTGGATTATTTCAGACACTTTTCAAGCAAATTAAGAATCCGGAATTACTGTTATTCCGGGACCCACACATGGGTCAGCATTAAGAATTAACGTGACTCTGTGTCGATACAATTTCGGCACCTCAACTCTGCTTCTAGTTATAGTTACGCGTTTTTCTACTTTGTTGGAGTGATAAATTACATATTCATATGCTATACGAACCTCATTACAACATTTGTACTAATCAGAACCACCTGCAGCAGCAGTTTCAAGCTTAGAATTGTTATGCACTATTCTACTGTCACAATACAGACAAGTCGACATAAATTATGAATTTAGGTACGAGTTGTTAGCTTTTCAATCTGATCAATGTGGTTTTGGTACAACACAATAAACCTGTTTGGAGGCCATTTCAAGTGCCATCTTGGATTTTCAATAACTTCCATGCTACAATGTTTGGAGTTTATGTTTTTCTAAACACTTTTTGAGGAATTTCATAAAAACTGGTCAATGTAGTTTCCACTATTTGCTCGTTATACCTTCTCACGTAATTTTCCAAAATGGTGGTCAGATTTTGCACGATGACCCCTAACCCCCATTACCGGAATTATTGTGCCAGAGGGTAGGATATAACTCTTATAACCAGCTTTAAATTACTAGGTTAATTAGGGAAGTCACAGAAATACTTGAGCCACCAGAAATTAATATAAACAGCAGCTGCAACTATACCAATTGCATCTAGATGCACGCTACTGTGTCGCTGCCAAGTAACAGTAGATCATCCGATTGTAGATATGCAATTGTTAAGATTGATTGATGATAAAAGCACCGCTTCACTAGCAGACGTGTCTGTTAACTATAAGCAACTAAAAGCATATTTTGTCATGATGAGGATAATCCCAATGCGGTAGAAACCTTCGAAATTGTGGAAAATGTAAGGGAAACGTGCAGGGATAAATAAAAAATAAGTGCCCACCATTCATAGAGAAAGAGGTGCCAATGACGTTGTTTTCATGATACTGTCCAGCTAGTAACTAGTAATATTTGTCCCATGATAAATCCCATAGACTCATTGCTCATGGCTAGTGAACAACTGGGAAGGCCTGCACAGCTAATAGTTTACACACAAATGCATGGTGATTGAACATTGTCCTTTTGTTGGTTTGGGGCTACGTAGGGGTCAGGATAAATGCGTGGGAGGGTATTGAAATTCGCAACCAAGGAATTTAAATTTCGTTTCTTTTCCATGTTGCAAGTAACCAAAGATTTCAAGCAACAATGGGTTGGACAATCAACGGTGGACCTTATATTTATTTTAACAACCTGGACGAACTAAAAGCTGAATTGTACCAAAGGAAAAAAATAATTGTAATTTATGTTCCTGTGGATTGCGTAATAGTAAAAGCTACGCAACAATACGAACACCCTGCGGTTTGACGTCTGATGTGTTAGTAGCAGTTAACGTCATAGTCCAGCTGCCAAATGCTGATTTTTGGCCTAACCTAAAAAACTGACTGCATTATTTATTAGCTGCTGCGGAGCACTAGAGCAGCATTAATAGGCAGATCAAAAAGCAAAACAAAAAAAAACAAAAATAAATAAATAAAAAAAAAATGCACAACACAAAGAACCAATCATCCATGGTCACTGCATGAAACTGCGATTCTGGAATCCATAAGCCTCTTTTTAAAGGATTCGCAGGACAAAGTATTCACAATATGAGGTGAAAGAGCATTCCACTGGAAGATGGTGCGTGGGAAAAACGAGAAGCGTAGATAGTTTCTTTTTGTTTGGAAAACCCGGATTTTTTTTCATGATCACCACGGCTGTAATAGTGAGGCACACGAAAGTATAAGTTTGGATCAACAACTGTACTTCCATGAGAGATTCGGAAAGGAAGAAGTAGCCTATTCTCACTTCGTCGAGTTTGCAAAGTACACAACCCCAAATCAGCAACAAGTTTAGTAACACAGACATCAGTTGCAAATTGGCGAGTAATAAGTCTAGCTGCATTACGTTGAACAGATTCAATTTTGTTAACAGCATTTTGCTGGTAAGAGTCCCAAACACTAGCAGCATAGTCTAATTTTGACCTAACAAGGGCTTTGTAAGTCACCAGTCGTGCCTTAGAAGGTGCATCACGAAGAACTCCGTAAGAGAATTGTAGTGTTCGTGAGGCCTCCTCAAAAATTTGACTGATGTGGTTTTGCCATGTCAATTTATCGTCAAGAATAACACCCAGATATCTCGTTTTGCATTTGCGAAGAATCTCAGTTGCACTCACCAGAACTGTTCTACCGGAGATGTTCTACTATCTAAAACAAAACCCACAAGGGTGAAAGAACGTGCCAAGTTTCAGCCAATCAAAGTAGTGATATCAGAGCCAAAAAGGCTGCCACCAAGTTACTACATTAGTTGCCAAGCTAATCCCACCGAGTATTAGATAAAAGGTTAAATCAAAAACCTAACCATTGCTACTATTGGTAGCAATGGTCAAGTTTTTGATTTAATGTGTGAGGTAATAGTCGGTGGGATTAGCTTGGCAACTAATGTAATAACTTGGTGGCAGCCTTTTTGGTGCTGATATCACTACCTTGATTGGCCGAAACTTGGCGGGTTCTTTCACCCTTGTGGGTTTTGGTTTAGATATTGCTTCTTTTGTAGTTTTTTATTTTTGATTGTTGCGTCTTATGTTTGCCACTGCCCAGTTATCTACTATCTGGCCAAGTTTGGGCGAAAAACATTCAATATGAACGGAGATATTAATTTTTTTAAGTTTTGCTGCAGTGAGGACTTCAATCGTTTAAATTAAAGCGTTTGCCAATTTCCATTCAACCATCAACAATAAGTAGCGGGTACTGCGGATTTATTTAGAGCTTAGTGGCCCGAAGCCATGAGCCCTACTTCAAGCAAGAAGCACGTCTATTTTATCAACAATGTTGTGTTGCAGATTATTTCTGGCAGTCCGTTTGCATTGTTAACTTGTTCTAATGCTTATTTTGATCAACGGTGGCATTTTCCCAACATACAGAAAAATAGCATTAGATTGCAAAAGATTGCAATCTTTTTAGTTAATGCCTCCCCAAACGTCAACCCTTAAAAGGCACGTATTGGAGTTAAAAGAGTGCTGAATACAAAATTCCATTCGTATCTGTCGCATATTTTATGTTATATGATCGGAATTAGTCAGTATACGTGTAGTAGTCATTATATAGTAGTGTAACGTTCTTTTCCGGTGACCATTTGACCAGAAAGAACATTATTATCAGGATAGCTAGTTGTATTCAATCAGTACTCTAAACATGTATATATGACACTGAAAAGGGTAGGCGCAAATGATAAGCAATATATCGTCAAAACTGGGCCTTTAATCGACACTTTCTCCTTACATAATATTGACCACACTGGTCTATTAAATCAACATTAGAGATTAATAAACGATCGACGTGATTACAATTAATCGACGTGAGGCGTAGCGATTTGCATTACGATAACTACTTATTGTTGGAATAATTATCCTAATTATTAAGTTATATTAACTGGCCTTGGATTAATTAAAGTGTGCTGTAATAACTATAATCATAGTCTTAATCACCGCATGAATAACTGTTGGGGGGTCACTGAGCGGCTTTAGTGACGAGCCCAACGTTAGTGCGGCGCTCGTAAGATTGATTGTTCGGCACCATGAGGAGGCCGACAGGGCCTCTTGGAGATGGCCTGTCGCCCAACTCTTATCACTTACTTGTGTTGTACTGAGTCAGTCACACGTCACTAAGTTGTGGTTCAGAGGTTTATTCTTACTCATTGCATGTTCAACTGGGCTAGTGTTGCAGCATCGTTGCTCTAGCTGGCTGTTCATGTACTGAGGAGCGTTTGTGTATAACGACTAATCAGTCATGATAGTGCCTGCCAGTGAGACTGTGTCATGCGTGTGTGGGCAGGAGTCCCGGAAGCCAGGTTGCGAGTGGCTCACATGGCAAGGCCAGCTGGGAGCAAAGGTGTCCGCAACATGCACCCCCTCCCCCAAATTTGCCGTCCCGGCAAATGCTAAAAGGGAGGATATACAAAAGGAAATACATTAGATTTAAAATTTTCATAGCAACATACTGTTTCCAGTTACATTTGTGACAAAATTTCTAAAGTTATAGCATCGGTACAAAATTCGGTCAAAAGGTTTAAGACCAAAGCAGGGGTCATGGTAGTCATGCGTTTACCTAGCATTCATGCGGGTGACAACAAAAGAGAAGGTCAAGCACAAAGGCAGGATATTAATCAACAATCAGAGTGCCAGGAAATACGCAGAAGCCTTTTTTTTTTTTTGTAAAGAGGAGGGCTACGTTAGCGGCTGAGATCCACAGTAAAAATTACAGGAAGTGCCACGAGAGAAAGCGATACCTCGAGCGGTTGCAACATGCGTAGACGGAGGGCAGAAACTTTCCTGAGACCTTGCACCAGCTACCAAGTGTTAACCTCTCGGGCGTGCACGGAATACATGCGCAATAAACGTGTACATGGGCTAATGAGCCTGTGAATAATCTTAAAATTAAATCTTCGGACCGATGAGTGGCTTGCTGCACACAACTTTCACAACATCAAGATAAGTACATAGACTTGAACCGTTTTGCATATTTTGGTTTACAGTGAGGGTGTTGTGAGAGTTTCTCCGCGAACATGGTGTAGAAGTGAACAGATGCACAAGAGTTTCTTGGCTAATACGGTGGTATATAAAAAAATAAATGCACAAGAGTTTCTTGGCTAATATGGTGGTAGAAAAAAAATAAATGCACAAGAGTTTCTTGGCTAATGTGGTGGTAGAGAAAAAATAATGCACAAGAGTTTCTTGGCTAATATGTGATGCACGTCATCCTGTCTACTGCAGGCATCCTTGAAAAGGCCAATCAACCTTAGTTACAGCAATCATTGGTAACTGTGCTTGGACAGCCGATGCGAATGTTACCAGGTCCAGCCTGTAGCGAGCTGGCTTGCGGGAGATTCGCTTTGGTCTGGCTTCAGGTTGTGCTCCGTCGCAGTCAGGTTCTTCGTTGTCGGAGAGTGTAGAGGGAGTGGGAGAGTCTTGTGTGTTGCTGGCGTGAAGTTTGACTTGGTTGGTTTCATCTCCACTGTCAAATTCACTTCCTGATTCTGCAGTTGATTCAGGAGTGAGTGGTGGCTCTACAACCTTTTTTGGTTGCCAGAGACGCAAGAGTCTCGACTTTCTGAGTTCCAATTCTCGCACAATCGCAGGAGCCCAGTTCAAGTTCAGCGGCGCCATGTTGAAGACACTTGTGTGAAATTCAAGAGGTGAACTCCAGCTTTTCAGTTTGTATCTGAACTGTGTGCATCTTTCAGTTAGATGTACGGCTTCGAGAAGAGAGATGCGGTGTCTGCGAAATTGGCTAAGAAGTCGGCCTCTTGGACTTCCCCATCGTAGTGTTGCACTATAGATCCCAGAGGGTAGTTCTTCACATTAAGTAGTTCTGATCCTCTCTGAGCCGTGTATTTGCGATTCGCCTGCATAATGTCTAATGGGTCCTACGAGTGGATAAAATTATCATTGTCATTAACTTGTACAGACATAGGGATACTCCAACCGCAAGCTATGGCGGCAAGTCGCCTATCTTCGAGTGACAATTCTCGTATCGCCGGTCGGAATTCCTGCAGGATACGGTCGTGGGCGTAGGCTTTTTCCCAGGCTTTCCAGTTGTGATAAGGGTCACTGTTGGCATCGATCGGAGTCGTGGGTGCTTCCCTTCTCAGCTGTTTCTCTGCTGGCTCAGACCGCGGTTCTTCTTGCAGGTGTGGTTCCATCGTGATTGGATCGTAATAGTGCTCCAAGTCAACGACATTTGTGATCCGCACGTCGTCTGGTTCGTCAATGTTCTTAACTTCGAAAGTTAAGTCGGTGTGACGTCTAGTGATCCTAAACGGTGCGTCGAACAGTGGGGCAAGCTTCTTTGCAATGCCTTTTGCTGCAGAAGACTGAATGTGTGAACGGAGCTTCACCAACTGTCCGACCTTGAAAGACGGGTTTGATCTGTGGCGGTCGTAGATTAGTTTTGCTGCTCTTGCTGCTTCCTGGAGATGCGCTCTGGCGAGATCTCGGGCTCGCTTTAGATTTTCTTGGAGTTCAGCCTTGTAGTCTTGTAGAGATTGCACCGGTGGTTTCGGCGGAAGACATACAGCCTTTGTGGGGATGTCGGGGTCTTTCCCGAACATAAAGAAGTACGGAGTATCCCCCGTTGCAGAGTTAGGTGTGGTGCGCAATGCACATTCGATATTCGGGAGAAGGCTGCCCCACTTGTGTTGGTGTTCATGAACAAATGTGCGAAGGCAAGTCTTCATCGTCCGGTTTGCTCGCTCGGTGGCGTTCGCTTGCGGGTGGTACGTGGTGGTTTTCTTCACATCTATGTTCAGTAGGCCGGTCAGTTCGGTAAACAGTTTGGAGGCGAAAGCAAGCCCATTGTCCGTGATGATTGCTTTCGGTACTTCTCTCTCCCGTATGACCTTGTCGTAGAGCTTCACAGCTGCTGTTCTAGCGGTACAGTGGCGAGTGGGCACAAACCAGACATATTTGGTGAAATAGTCGTAGATCGACAGGATGTACTTATTTCCTCCAATCGTGGCTGGTAGAGGGCCGACGAAATCGATTCCCAGATGAGAGAGGGGTCTTTCGGGGATCACGGGGTGCAGTTTCCCCTTCTTCTGGCAGTTTGTGGGCTTAGATATTTGGCAGGCGTGACAAGACCTGACATATTTTTTAATGTCTCGGAACATTCCTGGCCAGTAGGCCACCGCTCTCATTCGTTGCGTGGTTTTCTCGACACCAAGGTGTCCTGCATTCGGCCTATCATGTTGATCTGCCAGGAATGAATGCCGCCAGGCGTGAGGAACGTAGATCCTGTAGGCACTTGTTGGGTTTCCTCTGTGATGTACCGACATGTCAACATAGTACAGAAGGTCATCTTCAATGATGAAGTATCTGAGGACTTGCTGCTTCCTTCTTTCTGAAGCTTGGCTGCTAGTTCTGGTTGGCTTCTTCAGAATTTCCATGATCTTGGATATGTCGACATCGTCTTTCTGGGCTTCCCTCAGGACGTCCTTGTCGCTGATTTCAAATTTTGGTTGCAGCCTGATGCTAAGAAGTGGGATGGGGGCTCTCGACAGTGCATCTGCGACCACGTTGGAGGCTCCTGATCAGTGTTGTACATCAAAGTCGTACGACTGTAGTTTGAGTGCCCAGCGTGCTGTGCGTCCAGAGTTTGCTTTGTTTGAGAGTGCCCACTTCAACGCTTGGCAGTCGGTCAACAAGAGAAATTTCGTCCCGTCCAGAAAGTGCCTCCATCTGTCTATAGCGGAAACGATGGCCAGTGCTTCCTTCTCGAAAGTCGTGAATTTTTGTTCTCTTGTGCTCAGTGAACGACTGTAGAATTCCACCACATAGTTGGTACCTCCTTTTGTCTGCGTCAAGATGGCTCCGATGCCCTGGTCGGACGCATCGGTTTGCACCTCGAACGGAATGGAGTATCAGGTATCTGCAGGCATTCGGAGTTAATGATTTTCAATTTCACCTCTTCGAATGCGGCTTCACACTCTGACGACCACTGAAAGGGAGTGTCTTTGCGCAGGAGCCTTGTCATGGGCTTAACAACCATGGCGTAACCGCGTACAAACTTGCGAAAGTAGTTAGTTAGGCCTAAAAACCTTTACAGCTGCTTTTGATTCTTTGGTCTTGGGAACTTGGACAGGGCAGTTGTGTGCTCGCCTTTTAGGTGGATACCATTTGCGCAGATGGTGAGTCCGAGTATGGTCATTATAGGGAGGCAGAAGTTGCATTTCGACCTTTTAAGAGTAAAATTATGTTGCCTCAGCCTAGCAAAGATCTTCGATAGAGCTTGTAAGTGTCCTTTCCAGGTGGTAGTGGCCACTATTATGTCATCGACATAAATCATACAGACATCGCCAACCAGGTCGCCAAGGGCTAGGGTGATAGTGCGTTGGAACTCCGCAGTCGAGTTCTTGAGTCCAAAGGGAAGCACCTTCCACTTGAACGACCCCTGGGAGTAATTGAAAGTGGTGCAATCCATCGAGTCTGGGTGGAGAGGGACATGGTGGAATCCACTCTCCCTATCCAAGATGGAGACGTAGGCTTTGCCAGCGAGGAAATCGAGAACTTCATCGACCCTAGGGGGAGGAAATCCGTCTGTCTTAATTTGGTCTTTCAATTCCCTGTAGTCAAGAATTGGCCTGAACGTTCCGTCCTTCTTCTTCTTCATAAAGCAGGCGGATCCCCACTCGCTCACGGTCGGCTCTATTTTGTCTTCCAGTAGAAGTTGATGCACCATCTTTTGCATCTCCTTGCGCATCTGCGGCGTTTGGTGACGGTACTTGGCTACATGTGGTTTTGCTGTGCTCCGAAATTCGATTTTGTGTTCCCTGAGGTTCGTGCGGCCACACTTACCCGGGAAGCGGTCTTCATTGATCTTCAGCAAGTCTTCAAGTTTGGTGAACTGTTCATCCGTCATGACATTGAAGTTGCTGTTCTCCTCTTTGGCATAGGCTACCCTCCATACGGGCCTGTTTACAACTACATCGTCTTCTGTGATCCAGTTGGTCAGTGGAAAAGGCTTGCCCTTCTTCCCACCCTGCGAGAAGTAACCTCTCTCATTCACCACATCAAACACCAAATGGGCAGCTTTACAGAAGTCAAGTCCAAGGATGCAGTTCTCAGATAAGTTTTCAAAAATCACGAAGTCCACTAAGGAGTGTCGTCCGTTCAAGAAAACTTTTAAAGTCACTTCGCCAAGTGGTGTGATAACGGCTTTGCCGTCGGCGAGTTCAAGATTCCTGCCTTCATATGGCTTCATCACCACATTAGGGTCAAGTTTATACAGCCATGCCTTGCTCATGATGTTTTTTACTGATCCGGTGTCGAGGCATGCTGCAAACATTCTTCTCTTCACCGAGATGTCGATGTGGAGTAAGCCAGGAGTGGGGTCATTGATTAGACGAACCGGATCAGTTCTCTCTTTGTTGGGGCACTCTCTGGAAAAATGGCCAAGCTCACTGCAGGAGTAGCAAGGTTGCGTTTTCATCCACTCAAGGGTTTCTTGTCGACTACGTGCCTTTCCATTGCGTTGAGCTTCGGCGTCACTTTGTTGGTCGCCGTTCTCAGTGAATGGCGTGGCAGTGGCGTTCAAATCCTGCTGCCAATGAGGAGACCGATTCCCATTTGATGGGACAGTAGGCTGTGATGCGGCGTTAGGCTGTCTCTGACTGGCAGTCTGGTTGCTCTGCTGTTTGGCGTCCTGCTGAGCTTGCATAGTCTCTTCCCTCCTTGCTTGTGGGTGGGTGTTGGGTTGTTTTTGCCTGTTTCCCGTTGCGGAGTTAGCTGTGGTGGTGTTACTTGTTTATCGTTGATCTTTGCTCAAGTTAGTCGTTTGTGCGGGGCGTGCGTTGCTCTGAGCAGTTGATTCTTTGTTGACTTCTGTGACGGCATTGCTCTGTTTTTCATGGTGTCGGGGAAAATCTATGCCAGTCGGCTAAGTTGTCCACTGCTGCTTCGAGTTGCGCAGCAGTTGTAGGGTTGCTAGTATTTACCCAGTCTCTGATGGATGGAGCCATGCTGCTGACGATGGTTTGTAATCTTTCAGATTCTGGTGGGGGGTGTTGCATCTTCCTGTAAATTGCGAGAATGGCAATCACAAACTCTTGTGGGGTTTGCAGTGGTTGTTGGCGCATGCTGGCGATGTCAAGAAGGTATTGCGAGTCGGGTTTTTTCCAGACAAACTTCTTTTTGAAGTTGGCTTTGATCTCCTTCCAACCAGCGATCTGGCGTGGGTAGCCGTCTAGCCAGTCCCTGTGTTTACCAACTAGCACAGATTTTAAGAGGTTACGGAGAGAATCTCCAAAGATTTGTTTCTCTTCTACATACACGTCCATTTTCTCAAGCCAATTCCCCACTTGGTCATCGAGCTTAAGATGTGGAGGTTTGAGATTCACAGTCGCTAACGCACGGACCCAGGGCATCATGTCACTGGAGTTAGCATGTGAGGTGCAGTTGGGCATCGTGTTTGCATGACTTTGCTGGTTGCTTGCCAGTGTTGTACCCACATTTGCCAGTTGTCCTCCTGGTTGTTGTTGCGTAGTTGCAGGTGCAGTCAGTGCCGGGTCCCCCGTGTCACACTGCGTGACACTTTGTTGAGGTGGAACTCCTTGTTGCGGAGTAGGTGCCGCAGCAGCTGTTGCAGCGAGCGCCGTTTTGAGAAGTGAAGCGAGTTCACCAAATTGTGTTGAAAAATTGGATGCTAAAGCGTTGTATTGCTTCGTAATGGCTGCATCCATAGTGGTTAATGTAGCACTTTGTTTAGCTAATAAATCTTCCAGAGTCATCAATTTGTTTCCAAAGTTGGTCTCCAAATTGCCCAGTGAGTTGTCGAGTTTGCCAATAGCATCGTCTTGCGACTGCAGTTTGGACGTGATTGACTGATCCATGGATTGCAGTCTGTTGTTAAAAGTTGTTTCGAGATTGCCTAAAGAATTGTCCAACTTGCTGTCGAGGCGTGTGATTGTCGATTCTTGTTCTTTAAGTTTGTCTAATAATCTTGTGTTTTCCGCCTGCATCTTGTCAAGGAGCTTGGTTTGCTGTGAGTTTAGTTTGTCAGCGGCTGCTGCGCCTTGCTGCTGGAACGAACGTTCAATTTGCGTGATGTCGTCAGACATTTTTGTGCTTTGCTGCAGAAGTTTGTCTTGGAATTTTGCTGAGTGCTTGGACAGTGCTTTCTGCATAGCAGTGGCGAGTCCAATTTCCCATGAAGGCTATCCTTCGAAGTAACCCAGTGCGATTGGAAGGCACGCGAGTTGCTTTCTAGCAAAGCTAGACGCTTGAGAACATCCGCCAGTGATTGTGGTTGAGATTCTGAAACAGCGTGCGAGTCAGAAAAATTTTCGTTTTTATCAACTGGTGTACTTGCAGTGCCATCACTGCTCTCAGTGTCTAACAATGAACCTACGTCAGTGCTGTCATGTTCACTGTGAGATTCTGATTCTGAGTCTTCCCTGTCAACAGGGTCATTGGAGTCAATGTTAACTTGGTTAGCCTCAGGTGCAGTAGTATTTGCTTTAGCATCATCGAGTGAGCCATTTTCATGCTCGTCCTGATTTCCCTCTTGATCAGAAAAATACAGGTCTTCCCGATTTGGTTCATCTTTTTCGTCAGCCATAGTTGTAGATTTCGCTTTAGATCTTGTTAATCTGCTGGACATAGTCACTCGCTCGTGGTGGAATGCATGTGAGCATGGAGTTCAAAGAAAATTTTGGCATGGATTTGGGGCAAAATGCTGTATATAAAATAGTTCCCAGTTTGCAAGAATTTAAAGAAAAATTTTGGCATAGATTTGTGGCCAAAATGCTGCAGAGAATGATTTCAAGTTTACCAGAACTTCATGCGATAATATCAGAATTACCCAGTAATGTACGTTTCGTGTCAGAATGTGAAGTGCGGGTGCGACCACCAAAATTTTTAACAACTGCTCAAAGTAAAAGTGATGGTACATGAAGGACTTCCAGGATTCCACCCTCTTACGAATTCAAAATAAATACTGGATGGCTGCGGGTGTTTGCGTAGATGTTGGTGCATTCAGATACATGCGAGTTCAATTTCGTAAGCAGGAATTTTATTTAATTCTGCGACAAAAGTAATAATTCGCTTGCGATTCATAATACTCAATGACGCCGCCATTACGTGCGTTCAGGCATGGGCGCCGCCATTTTTGTTGACGAATGCTGGGAGGTCACTTCCCGTTTCGATCTCGCGCGTGCGGCATCTGAATGGTCCAGTATGAAGTGGGTGCACCCTACGATGTAAATGGCCGCTCAACGCTACGGATTTTCAAATTGCCAACTCGGGAGAACGATTGCGATTAATAGACACTATGCCTGGATTAATTTCGATGAAATATTACTGCAGTGTTTCTTGGGGTAGCTATCTTTCAATGAGTACATAAAATTTAAAAATTAGTATTCGGAATGAATTTTAATTCTAAAAGTTCGTTGCGTCTGACGTTAGTTCGTTGCAATAGCGGGAGCGCATTCCCCATTTTCCTTTGTAGCGAGGGCAATGTGAAGCGTGCTACGGCTTGCATTTTTGTACAGATTCATGAATTATGGGCAGAAATTCGGTAAAAAAAAATGCTGCACATCTTTTACAATGATTAATTATTGAGTTCACCCTGCAATTATGCATGGATTACTTGCGGATGCTTTGATGAGATGCATTTTTTCACGACGACCACGTGTTGATTGTCGCCTTGAAATAACTCGGTCAAATACAATGCTTACGCTGGAATTTCCGATTTGGTGAGGGTTCGTAGTTCAGTATGCAAGTGAAAAATTTTCGAGCAAATAAACATTGTCCCTGTTCTCGGGCGTCACGATGTTGGGGGGTCACTGAGCGGCTTTAGTGACGAGCCCAACGTTAGTGCGGCGCTCGCAAGATTGATTGTTCGGGGCCATGAGGAGGCCGACAGGGCCTCTTGGAGATGGCCTGTCGCCCAACTCTTATCACTTACTTGTGTTGTACTGAGTCAGTCACATGTCACTAAGTTGTGGTTCGGAGGTTTATTCTTACTCATTGCATGTTCAACTGGGCTAGTGTTGCAGCATCGTTGCTCTAGCTGGCTGTTCATGTACTGAGGAGCGTTTGTGTATAACGACTAATCAGTCATGATACTGCCTGCCAGTGAGACCGTGTCATGCGTGTGCGGGCAGGAGTCCCGGAAGCCAGGGTGCGAGTGGCTCACATGGCAAGGCCAGCTGGGAGCAAAGGTGTCCGCAACATAACAATAATAGCCGAAGCTATGCAAGAGATACTTAGCTCTACAAGAACATGACTGTGGCTAACGAGCGGTGTATTAGCCTAATGCTGCACTCGGCGTTCCGTCTCTCCGACAGCTCTAACTCCCGTGTCCGTACTCTGGATCGGCCCTCAGGAATGTCAACTGGCGTGCACGATTTTAACAATACTGGAACGCTGAAGAAGCCCGAATGAATGTAACATTCCTGGGTCACGTTTTATACGCGATTGTTATCGTGGCCACATCAGTCACTGTCTAAGCTGATTGATTGGATTTACGGAGAATTTTAAAGACTTGACAGTCCGGGCCCTTCTCTTAATTAGGGGACCGCTGTGCCTGTCAATGAAAGTATTGTCTAGTTCTGGAAGTACATTAGTGAGTTCTTAGTATAACTCCATTAAGTGTCCCTATCTTAATTGAACTGTCGTGCGGATATCCGTTTAACAATGATTGATAGTTTTTGTTGGAACTGAACGATCATTAGCGCTGATCTTATCTTAAATTGAGTTCTGTTCGTAAAAGCGATTAGGAGTTCTCTGAATCAATTAATAGCTACGCTGATAAAATAGTGTAATGCAATGCTAATCCATATCTTTTACAGTAAGTAATTATGGTGGTTTGTTTACTCGGAACGCAGCTTCTCGGTCGTATTTGGAAAAGGTGAAGCTCCTATCTTATCTGATCAACTGGAGCCTATTTAATCTCTACTGAGTAATATTGACTTCATTTATTAATAATTATATGATATATGTGTACTTTTATGCATAATTAATTAGATGTATTGTTTCTGTAATAAAGACCAATTAGGCCTAATTAAAACCATTACATAGCCCCTGCCCAAACTAAAATCACGGTACCTTTTTAATTGCTCCTGATTTTAGCTTCAAAACCCAGACTACTTTATTAACAAAAGATCACTCTACATAATCATAGTAAGAGCTCTGCATTCACCAACTGGCCCTGGATCGAAAATGTTGTGCGGTTAGGAAAAACAACCCCGTTCTGAGGAAAACGTTCCCCTCAAGAACCAGAACATGGATTATGTAATGTGTAATTAATTGCCTCATTAATCGAGCAACCTATTCTGGGTAGGAATTAATTTAAAATTTCGTTTCCTATGTAGGCTATGTTTTGAGCATGCATCGACCTCTAGCACTAACACTAGCACCAGCACTAACTCTCCATCGATGGTGCTCTACTTTCCACGAGTTGGCCGCATTGTGGTCAAGGTCGCTCAAGGCTGTGAGGCTTCCCCTCGTTAGCGAGCGTCTGCCAGCTCTTTGGCCTAGTTTTCGTCCTGCTGAATACGAAAAGAGAGAACCTCGTTACACGCTATGTTGTTACATATTCAAAATTTTCTCCTTTTGAAATCTTGTTCCGTGCTCCCATGCATTTTGAAGAACGTCACTTTATGCTAAATGTGACTCTTTTAGTTTAGTTTTATCATAGCCAAATACTTTGAATGAACCACTATTTGTTCATATATTGTCATAAATTGAATCCTTTGACGTTGTCAAATTATCAGATGTGCATTCGTTGTACTAATGGCAACAAGATTTCATAGGAGTACATAGCATCACACTCTTTCTTTTTTCTTGAACTTGCATGCAGGTTAAATGTCGCTCAGAAGTGTACGTATTACTAAATTTTGTGAACTACTATAATTGAGAGAAAAATTTCTCCCGGCGAAGCACAAATACTTGAAACATGCAATTATACAACTTCAAGTATATTAGGAAATGTTTGGGTTGGTTGGGGAGGGGCGTACGATATTGTTTGCTACTCCCCTAAGCTATACACGCGTAAACCCTTAAGTGATAGGCTACTGCTAAATTCCCATGAAATCTGTTTTCCATGCCCATTCCGTACTTAATGCCAAATGAAATACATTTTCCCTCTATCTTTGAGTGTGTTGTTTAGTTTTCGTGTATTTGTTTCCGTTCAAACAAATAACCAGCATATCGAGCATTAATATTCATGGCTATGTGGTAAGATGAATTCTAATTAGATAACAGTATTGTGTAGTTTGCATGTGTGAAAATTATTTCACCCTTCTGACTATCAAGCCCCGGTCGAAACGACCAATACGTTTCCGCCGTCAAGCTCAATATTTTTAATAAAGATGACATAAATGTCAAGGGTATGTACCTATGTCCCTGAGCCTAATGTTTGCCTGACTCTAAGTGAATCACTCCTGTCACTATGGTGCGTGTGAGTATTGTGTTTTGTAGGGATGATAGCTATATCAAGCTCTTTGTAAAAACCCAAAGCTGCTGTAAAAACCCATGCCATGACGCATGATTTGCAGCCCTTCTGAACGTAAGCAGCTGACTCTAGAACGAGACATTTAAATGTCTAAACTACTGAAATTCTAATAATTTCAGAAAATCTTACATTATAATAGTAAACAAGCTTTTACAAAATCATTTCTAGTTGAAGCTATTTTCAATATTATAAAAAATTTGTTTTTTATTTTTCTTTATAAGCTGCTGTAATTACAGTCTGACTTGCAGTGTTTCTAATAAACCTGCCCTGATAAAATTACTGCAGTATTATGGTCAAGGTACTGCTACCTTAAGTTTGAAATGCAGTTTTTGGTCTGACATGCTACCTTAATTTGGAACATCGTTCAGGAGTGAAATGTGACACTTAAAATCGAAAGGAAATTTGTCAATCCTGTATCATGACACATTTGATAAAACCATGAATACAAATGCCGATTCATATAATTTTGTCATCTAGGTGACGAAAAGAATTTCTAGAAAGTTGACAGACGAATGACGGAGTTTGAGCCAATTGCCGCAACTCTTCACATCATTTGGTAGATTTTAGTATGCACTACAACTGGCCATCGCATGGTGGTTTTTTCAGTCTGTCCCACAACTGGAAGAAAAACTATATTTCTTAATCATGCGGTAGATTTTTAAGCATGCACTACAACGTGTGTACGTGTGAATACGTTCCAACAGAACTTAAATATGTGAGTTACCGATACAATGTGACTCTAATGAACTAGTGTGGTGTGTTCATAGCCCCAAGCGGACTTCACTTTCTAATCTATTCTGGGTAATCACTATGTTCCCAAATAGCTGATATGTGACATTCTAGAATTAATCTGGAAATTCCTAATGTCCATAAAGGAAGTTCTGTAACATATTCACTAAATTTAAGCTTCAAATGTACTTTAGATTGAGTAACGGTAATTTAAGTATTACATTTCGCACTATTGATAATTACAATTGGCTTATTCTGCCTAAATAATTGGTAATTAAAATTACTTTACTACGTCATAACCGCCAATACTCGTCATTTTCCTTATGGCAAAGAGGGTGGGGTGTATCCATTTTCTCCCAATAATTTCGTACTGGTAATTG
The DNA here is from genome assembly GCA_023313725.1 of Lithobius niger. NCBI lineage: Eukaryota > Metazoa > Arthropoda > Chilopoda > Lithobiomorpha > Lithobiidae > Lithobius > Lithobius niger. The sequence goes on along the minus strand of JAHWFP010234171.1, from coordinate 4,445 downwards.
ACATGAATCACTTATCTTTTATTTTGTCCGTGGATCAAGATATGATTGATCCTGTTTTCTTGTGACTCTCCCACTTTTACCACTCTGCCATCCTTGACACTTTGCAACTTTGCTCTAGTATGTTGTAGTACATTTTCCTGAAAGTTATGTTATCGTCATCTTTCGTCCAAAGTGCAAAGCATGTACTTATTATTGTGATATTCATGTATGACCTGTGCATATCAAGCTGTAATAAAATATATTCATTAAATTTTAATGTCAGTGTTGCTAATTTCGATTTAAAAAAAATAGACTATATATTTCTACTGGAATAAAGTTTCAACTATTTTTAGTCGTTGGGATGGGTCTTGCAGCAACAGATATTCCCATGGTCAAGGTGGGTAGGCATTGACCTACTTTTAACCGTCGTGTCCTACTGTTGCTGATGAGTTTGGTCGAGCAGTTAGGTTCCCCACTGATGAGGGAGGGGGGGGGGTAATAAATGAGAGTGGTCGGCGGGTTGAAAGGGTTCTGGGTTCGGCGTTTGGGTATGCCGCCTGGAATCTGACCTCAAAATTTAAGGCAAGTCGAGGCCATGTAAACAATGGTTGATGGTTACTGGGTGAGCAGAGGGGGTGAGCTAGTCCCTGGGAAAAGATGGCCCCCAGTTTTTCGTGACGTCAACCCTTGAACTCTGCACCCATTGGTTTGTTTACTAATATTTCTAGGTCACTTTTTGGACTTGTAAAATTTTAACTTTAACTTTCCAACCCGCACACGAAGTTGTGTGCTTCACTCTGTTCGCCAGCTTTTCTCCTTGTGCGTTCTGCCCAACCTAACCGAGATGGATCTACCCCCCCCCCCCCAAACAAAAAAAGGAAGACTGTCCCCAAGAGTGAGCGGAGTGCTCGAGCGACGATGCCTCGCTACATGCGAGTTTCTCAGGGTGTTGGCCCTAAATTTAATGACTTACGCGGTCTGCCTAGATCATTTTCAGTTTTGTGAGAGGGCATCGGCGTTATTCGCCGATTGTCCTCATCGGAACATCGGTGAGATCCCCTTCTCACCGATGTTACCAAACGAGGACCCTCTGGACTATGTTCTCCGCTTGTTTTATATGGAGATTATTTTGGAAAACCCTGGCCAAAACACTGTAAGCAATGATATCCTGCCATACGAGAGTTCCATTGCTCAACAACTCCGAATGAGCTCGCACTTTCTACACTGCAGCCCAATTACGGCCCTGTCCTGTGTACATTGCCGCTACACGACGTTTCCGTCCTTCCCTAAGGAAACGGAACAGTTCCCCGAGTATTTCTGGAGGGCTATCAACGCGGAGAACGTCTTCTTTCTCCAAATGAAGATCCACAAGGCCCTTGCCCAATTCCAAATTGAAGACGTTCCCCGTGTTGAGGTGGCGGAGGAAGATGGAGTATCCGGGTTTCAGGTAGATTTTATTCCCAACTGCCTACTGGACCTCATACCGCCATTGCTACCAGACCTCGTCCCCATTGGCCCCGTTAGAAGACTCGCCGCCCCCTTGGAAGGAGCCCCTGAGCCTGCTGACGATGTCAACGTTGGTGCGTCCGGCAGCGGTGTACAGCATTGTCTTCGCCCGGCTGTCTGCAGGGATGACTGCCCCGTGTGCCATAACGGCCATTATGGTAAGAAATTTAATTTTAATCTAATTTTTTTTAATAATTTGACTGGTACTTATCCGGCAATAATTGGTAAAACAAATTTCTGTAATTTTCTACGCAAACATGTATAATTTTATTAAGTTTTGACTAAACTTACTTTAAGTACTTAAATTAAACCTAATATCTACATTATAATTCTGGAGGCCGGCTAAATGAAAGGCTAAAAGGAAAACTATTTCTCCCCTCCTCGCACCCGCATTGAAAATGCACTCTCCCACTCTACCTGCATAGAAACAGGAGGCAGGCATGAGTGGTCGATCAACTCAATACAGGTTCAATCTGACAAGTCGTCGGGCCGAACAATCACTTCTCCCCTCCTCGCGCCCACATTGCAAATGCGTTCTCCCATTCTACCTGCATTGAAAGAGGAGGCAGGCATGAGTAGTCGATCAATCCTACAAGTCGTCGGAAACAGTGCCGGGAAAATGTCCCGGGAAATGTGTCTGTAAACTTGATTCATAGCACGGGCTTCCTCTAGTTATTGTTGGTTCCCAACAAAATATAAATGTAATCAAAGTATTAATGCAATACACGTGAAAATTTTAATTATATTCAAACATAAATCAATATGCTCATAAAATCCATATTTTGATCCTTCCTAATGACGGAAAATTTCCCGTGTAGGTGGGAAAATATATAATGTCATTAATTAAGTGGTTCTCAGGAGTAAGGAATGATTAATTCCTCATCCCAGATTTTTTTTTCTTCATAATTTAATTTTGGTTTTGGCCCTGTATATTAGGCCAATAGGTAAGTAATGATGTAGTGGAATACAGTATTTTAAAGTATATAATTATGTGGTGTTTTTCTGTGAATTAACCATTGGTAAAGTAGTTAGCCAGAACCAAACTAAAATGCACTAAATTTAATTATTACAATATTATACTTTTATAATCCATTACTTATGGATGTAAAACGAAATATTTTGCTTAAGTTAGTCATTATCTTAATTTTATGATGCATATCCTTATGGATATAAAATTATAATGTTGTCCTGTTTTTAAAATTCATTTATATTGAAAGCGTCGCAGCGTCATTTACCTTCTCTGAGAAAAAAAAATGACTGTCCGCTTATTTTCTAATGAAGTTTTTCCTAAAATGAGAATTTGTGCCAAGTTCCAACAATTTATAATCTATACGGTGTATCGCTACAAGGTAGCGTATAACCTATGGTATGAATCATGACTCCTCGTAGTATAAACAATTACATTGCGTGGCACATATTCCGCTTTCAAGTGAAGAACTGCTTATTCTGATGAATTGTGAAATGACACTTATGATTTCCGATGTGGGGAAGGGGGGGGGGGGGAGTGGTATTGTTTACTGTAATAACGTATTTCCTGGCGTACTGGTTCATACGTAAGTTTAATTACTGTCGTTATAAACATTTATACCGAAATATCTGGTAATTTTCCTTATAGTGCGCTAGCATAACTCGCAAGTTAAAATAAAACGTCAGCTGCAGCGAATGCGGCAGCGTGACTGCATGCGGAACCAATTCCGTTTACGTGGTAAGATTTTGTAAGTCTATGCTTTTGAACTGCTAGCAACTAAAATAATAACCTAATGTCAATAGGATGTTATGCCGCATATACGTTCGTCGGTATTTAACTGTTTTTTTTTTGTTAATATCTAATACATTTCTTATTAATAGGGGTGGGGTGGGGGGATAAATATCATTCACAATAAAATATTAATGACATAAATTCGTATATATCATACAACAACCATGACGGAAAAGAATCCGGTCAAGTCACCCTAATTATACTTGAACGTCATCCTTCCGTTTTCATTATAAATTATTTCCCTCCATTTTGTGTTTATGGGTTACAGAAATACGAGATAAGGTAATACATTCTATCGTTATGCGAAATCTCGATTTGATAATAGCCATGTATATGACGAATTTACATGTGTTCCCAATTTCGTGAACCAAATACTAATCTTGTTTATTTGATATTCTATTTTAGATAACAACTCTGATGCCGACAGTGACGATGGGTAATTTGTCGCTGTCGCCGCGACAGTCCGCCGCTAAGGAAGCGGTGTTGTCGTTAGTGGCAACGCTGGTTCTCTACCCGTTGCTAAAGTAAGCAGAGTGGTAGAGTTTAACACCGTTGTTGCTATATGATTTGTATATATTTGTATATAGTATTTCCTTTTATTGAAGTTTACAAGTGCCTATGATCACAGATTCCTGAAAGTTTTTCTATATTAATCCAGAATTCTGGAAAGTCTTAACCAATTTATTCAAAATCCGTTTCGGACTAATTTTATCAATTTAATTCATACTAAATTTAAATTCATCGTATTTAATTTCCAAAGTATTAAGTTGATTTCTTTAATCTGTGATTGATTACATTATATATATCATAATTTATATTTTCTTTTTATTACAGGGTATAATTTGTTTTTTATGTTTTGTTATCAGTTTCCCCTGTTAAATGTATATGTGGTATTATTTTATGTCAATGGTATTCCGTTTATTACGATTCTTTTCTTTTTATTTTATGATTACATTATAATTTGGCATGTTGTGGTAATTTTATTATTATTTTATTAATCCGTATTCTGCTGTTATGTGTCTTTAAGTTAAAATGTATGTTACTATGTTGTTTGATTTATAATGTGTTCGTCTGTAAATAATTTTAGTTATTTTAATTCTACTGAAATGTTATGGTTTGCTGTCGATGTGTATCCATTATTTTTATGTTTTTAATTTAACAACTTAAATTAAACACGTTCTGGCGTTGGATACACATCGAC